>BQNB010027095.1:14894-45749 GCA_026074375.1 Tanacetum coccineum
CAATCATTGTCTCTTACAGTGTCTTTGGATTTATTCAAAGGACTATAAGTCATTCAAGGCTCATTCAGATCCTGGTTATAAGGACCTACAAGAGATAAAAAAAATTTAATTTCAAAATGAGTGAGTGAATCAAAATGTTTGAGGTGGTGGAGAATATAGGAGTAATAGTGAGACAACCTAGCTTAAAAGTATCCATCTTGTAGCTTTTGCTTAACTTGACCAAAAATGGATCCTAGGAGGGTCTCGGGTTCTTCCTTTTGTGTCGGGATCACTTAAAAGCTTAAGGTTGGATGATTTAAAATGTTACCCAAGTTTAGTTAATATTTCTATTACGTTTAAAATCACTTTTCCATAAATCTAGATTATTTACACGACACCTATCACATTAAATTGGTACAAAAATTCATTTTGAGCCGTTGCCGGCCGACTTAGGACCGAAAACATGAATTTTTTGACAAAACTTGACCGAACCTTGCTCATCCATTCTGAAAACACTTCAAACCAGAAAATGGGGGTTGACAACTTATATTTTACCAAATTCCATTTTTTACGACCGTTACAGTCTTTTACAGAATTTCACAAAAACATCCGTTTTCTGATAGCTTTCAAATCACACACCCACGATTTACGTTTTAAACCAACGTCTTATAAAATCATGAAATTATTTAAATAAATAAGCTCATTACACACTTCTAAATCAACAAAACTTATTCTCAAACAAACTGTCGTGCCGGTACGCGCTGCGTGGCGATTTTCGCTAAACGCGGGAAAACTTCCCGGAAAGCACTGAAAACCTCAAAACCACTCTAAAACTAAAAAATGAATCAAAAGTGATTCACTTACGAACTCATGACTCTCCCAAAACCCGGTTAAACCGTAACCGTTTCATGCAAAAATAGTCAACAGAAGTTAACTTTTCAGCTTTCATCAGGAAAACTGACAAGATCGAAAGACTTCGAAATACAAAATTATAATATTTTATAATACTTAACCCTGGGAAAAATTACCGGTTATCACACCTATATCATTCTTCATCCTAACCCTTGGTTAAACTCGAATGAGGATGTGATCGAACATACATGTCTATTCCTTCGTTACGGCCATGTATGTGTGCTTCAGCTGTCTTGTTGGTGTGGTACTTTTGGTGAAGGATTGTAGAATGATCAACCCTAAGCCTTATATTAAAAACCCATTTTACCTTTATAAACTTGTTACTCCTTAGCTCTAATGGTGGAGATGTGTATCCCTGCCAAGCCTATGATAGAATACTTGTTACGACAGAGCAATTGAGCGAATTAGTTACATGTTACCACATAGATTAGTTGAGTGATTTGAGTGTTTTCATCTACCTATTTTGTGAGGTGTTTCGTTGTGTACTTGTAATAGATCAAATAAATGCTTAACGGAAAAATCCTTAGGGATACATTTTCATAAACTTCTAAAGGCTACTTGAGGACAAGTAGGATTCAAGTGGAGGGATATTTAATGACATCAAATAATGTTACTTTTATAGCATCATTTATCCCATAAAAATAACCTATTTTATATAATTATTGCAAAGAATTGTTACTTAATCGTTTGTATTTGAGAATTGCAGTAATTATAGAGTACTTGGTGAAGATTAGCAAAAAGGCACGCATTTTAAAGCTTAAACGAAGACATTTAAAGATTATTGTTCTGACAACCAATACGCCGTATCCATCAAGGAAGATACGGCGTATCTGTGCCTGCACTTCACAAAAGACCACGAAGGAAACAAGATCAATACGTCGTATTCAAGGAAGACCACTTCGCGTTTCAGCTTGGAAATAAAATATTCTAGAAGATATCGAACGTGGTCCCTACTCCAAGAAACCCCCAATAAGCCGTATCAAAACCTTTTGATGCGTTGTATTGACCTTTTTCCAGACCTTATAAATAGAAAACTCAAATATGAGTTTTAAGTGTGCTAAATCATATTTTTGATACTTAAACAAAAAAATTCGATTTTCAGAGGAGAAGAAGAGACAAGAGAGGTATTGAATGTTTATAATGCAATAGATAACAATCTTGTTATCTCCTTATACATTGTAACGTTTTGTTTTTGGTATCATGCGTTATCCTAGGTGGTTTTTACCTTGGACAAATTATTACTCTTGTATTGATTATGATGTTTGAAGGCTAATACCTTCGGGTATTAGCCATTATTATGAAGATCTGAATGTTTGGTTTGTTTATCTCGATTGCTTAATTTATCATTGATTGCTTGTTTATGTTTATCAGTTTATACTTGTTTGTGTGCTTTTGTATGCGACCTATCATTCAACTGGATCTAGTGATACGGACCAAGTAATGTAGATGATGGGATGGCTCTCCACATAGTGATTTATACATCTAGACCAATATGATCACAAATAACGACCTATACTTACTCTTAGATTGTGAGCTTAGTTGGACCGGCAGGTGACCCCAGGGATCAACGAGTACGTTCTCAATTAATTAGTAAAGACTTGGTCAGTGGACTACTAGTGTATGAATTGCCATTAAGCAGTAAGTGGGTAAAGTCTCTATGAGCCAGGGTTTAACAAGATCACCATTGCTTTAATCACTAAGATAGATTATAATCAGCAAATAAGGATGCTTTATGCGGATGCGTTTAATTGTGACAGAATTCTACGTGTCTAGGTTTAAGGAAAAAGTGCCACCTAAGTCTTAAGAATGATATGCCGCCTCGAGATAAGTAATCATTGCACTAAATAAACAAACCAACATTCTGATTGGATTAATAATGGTTAATATAGTTTTCTTATATTTGGCTAGACCGCTCTTTTATCTTCTGTTAATTTGCTTGCGTGTGTTTTAGTGTCTTAAGTTGATTTTAGTCACCATAAAACCCGTGCCAGTCTCTCAAGCTGAAAAACCCCCTTATCCTTTAGATTTAGTATTAACATAGGTTTAGCATAGGTTTAACATAGAATAGAATTAACTTATTCTAGATAACCAAAATATTAATAAATTGAAAGATTGTTTCTCGCTCTTAGTGATCGACACCCTACTTACCATGAAACTCCCATCTGACCGGGTACATTGCCCGTGAAAGTGTTGTTTTAGGTAAAGTCAGAAAAATATAAATAGTAAAACTTGATACATAAACAAAACCTACACGACAACACATCACAAAGTTACGGAGGAAACCGCTACACCTTAGTCATAGTAGATGACTACTCTAGGTATACTTGGACAAGATTCCTTAAGGATAAAACTAAAGCCTTCGATTAATTCAAAATATTTAGTAAGAAAATTAAAAACCAATTAGGATGTACAATAGTGACAATAAGAACCGACCACGGTAGGGAATTTGATAATGATGTGCAATTTGGAGAGTTTTGTAATGCCAATGGAATTACACATAACTTCTCGGCTCCACGTACTCCTCAATCAAATGGCGTGGTTGAAAGGAAAAATAGGACACTTCAAGAAATGAGTAGGACTATATTGAATGAGCAATCGTTACCATAAAAGTTTTGGTGTAACGCCGTAGATACTTCAACACACATTCTCAACCTAATCCTAAGCCATTATAGGAAAAACACCTTATGAACTCCTGAGAGGTAGGAAACCTATTCTTGATTATTTTAGAGTGTTTGGAAGCAAGTGATTCATTTTAAACACTAAAGAATACCTTACCAAGTTTTACCCAAATTCATACAAAGGTGTCTTTTTAGGTTACTCCCAAAATAGTAAAGCCTACATCATCCTTAATAAACATACTAGGAAAGTCAAAGAATCAATCAACATGACATTCGATGAAACTCCTCCACCCTCTAAGACATCACCCTTGGTGGATAATGACTTAGATGAAGAAGAAGCCATTAAGGTTACCGAAAAGAAAAACTTAGAAAATGACATTGAGGATGAAAAACTTTAGAGATTGACGAATAGTCATTACTTAAAGAGTCTAGGATCCATCAGTAGAAATTGTCATAGGAAACCTTAACTAAGAACCCTTAGATCACAAGCCCAAATACCAAAGTAACTTCTTTTTGTTTTATATCAACTATAGATATAAGAATGTGAATGAAGCCTTAAGGAGGATAGTTTGATTGTCGCCATGCAATGTAGAATTAATCAATTCATTGCTATTGAAGTTTGGGATGTTAGTTCCATCAACTTAGGGAATATGACATCATAGGAAAATAAGTGGGTGTTTAGAAAATAAGTTAGACGTGATAAGGTATTGTTTCTCAAAATAAGGTAGGTTAGGTTGCTCAAGGATTTAATCATCATGAGGGCATCAATTATGATGATAACTTATGCCCTAGTTGCTAGGACTTGAGTCTATCAGAATAATATTGCTTATGCTTGTGCTTTTAGATTTTAGCTATTCCAAATGATTGGTAAAAGTTCCATTCCTGATAATTTTATCTATGAAGGAGGAGTATTCGTGGGCACAAAACTCAAGGACTGATTGACTTTGAAAAACTGAATCATGTTTATGAACTTAAGAAAGCTTTATACAGTCTTAAACAAGCACCTAAAGCTTGGTATGATATATTAAAAGATTTTCTTATTAAACATGAATACAAAATGGGAATGGTTAGATAAAACACACTTTTACAAGAAGAAAAGTTCAAAACCTCATCATCGTTCAAATATATTGTTAGGATCTAATAAGCTCAGATTGTTTAGATCTTATATCTAGGATTAAATAACAAAGATAACATATACACAACGGAATTAAACAATAAATAATAACAATGTTATCATCATAAGTTTTATTATTTAAACATTCACTCTTAGACTCAATATTATTTGAATCAGAATAATATGGTTACCTATCTCTAACAGTAACAGGGATCAAGGAAAATCTTGATCACCTTGAGGCTAATCCACAACACAATAAACATCTACATTTTCTGTGTGATACACACACATGTTTTATCTTTTGTGTACACATAAAACCTAATACTTGATATTCTTTTATATAGTAGAGTTTTTAAGGTTTACAAAGGGATAAAACATTAGACAATTAATTATTTAACATTCAGCTTGACCTTCTGTTATCTTTCTATCTTTTATGTAGATCTTCTAGAATTTTAATATTCTCCTACATCTTGTAAAACTCTTGAATGACGATTTTGATCCTTTTGTTTCGTTACTTGTTTCTTTTGTCGCATCAAATGTATAATTCCCAACAATCTCCCCCTATCTGATGATGACAAAACAAACATGTTCTTGTACGAACTTCATAATAAAGCTTGATGAAATCAAGCTTTTCCCCTGACAGTTGGAGATCTGGATCTACCTGAAATGAACTAACTTCCCCTAATTCGATTTTCTTATAACCTTGTCATGCCACCACACATAATAAACTGCAAATATATGTAATCTTCCTCCCCTTTTTTCATAATCCAATAGGGGTCTTGTGAAAATACGCAACTGGAATCTTTAACAACTGGTATAAATCCATATATCTCACTACCAATCTAGCCTTCTAATGACTCAAATTACCCACCATTACACACAATAAGAAAAAAGAATTCAAGACAGTAGAAACTTAAACTAGTAGTAGTAATAAACAACTAGCAGTAGTAATGAAACCTTTCATCTCAAGTGGTGCATGAACATATCCTGATGGTTAAACATTTTGTCAATAAGCTTCCCTGAAACCAATATGTTAACCATCTCTTGAATCATCAAATTCTGTAGGCTTTTTGTAATGATTACTGATGGAGAAAACTCAGTATAACAAATTTGATGTAAAAGTAGAATAACCCAAACTTGTGTCTTATGTCTTGTACTATCCACGTGACTTCAAACTCATACGTAGACCAAAGTATAAGTAGATCGCAATCTCTTGACAAAATCCTCAACTATATGAGATACTGGGCACTACAACGTAATTCCTTTAAGTGATAGCGAATGTGAGCATTGAGCATCATAAGAGAAATCACACATTGCTAGATTTTGCAAGTCTTCATCAAACACCTTATTAAAACAAAACAAGTTATCTTTAAACATTGTAAGCCGTTTAAGATATGATAAGAACACGTACCCAAGTAATTCCACTTCATCGTCAAATAAGTCATAAACAATCATCTCCGTAACCAATTAATTCAAACAATCCAAAAATACGAGCCTTTAAATCTATTAAGAACATGTAAACCAAAACATCATTGTGATGTGTCGGCCAATGTTCTTGTCCAAAATCCTCTTAACTAACCAAGAACAGAAGCCATGAACTGTCCGATATCGGGCATAACTGGCAGTACAAACTATAAACAAGCAGTATAAACTTTTTATTCACCCACATGTATTAATTACAATAAATTTATTCCACATCTTTGCTAACTTTTATTGTTGTATCAAATCATAACTGCTAAGTATTAATCATGCCTCTCGAATATAGAATACTAGAACATTCCTCTTAAGTTGCAGCGCAAAGTAATAGGTAAACTGGTTAGCACTAATAATTATTCGAACATTATATTTTTCTTTTGGAGCTCACAATTATGAGTACTTAAATTTCAAGAGCAGTTGTATGAACCATAGCAGCTTATTAGTATATTTGTATGGCGTTAGCACTAAGTAAAAACTTGTTGCGGAATTAACAATATCTTGGCTTACTACTATCAACTATAAACTGGTATCACATAAACTGAGAACATGTCCAATTTCGCAGTTCTAGTAGATCTCGTTCAACATACACTCTTGTATTTATGGGAACTAAAAAAAACCCCTAAAACTTAGGGATTTCACATCGTTACATATCCCATCCCAAAACCACGTATCATAACCAAGTCTCCCAACAATCACGCAGCCATAAACATATCAGCTTCATCACCATAACAGATTCCAAATTATAAATCATATCTTGTATTTGTGTTTTGTGTATGCAGGTAAGGATAATTCAAAAATCACATGAAAACCGTCAAAAACGGGCAAGCACGGACACGAGAATCAGAAGAGTACAAAAGATAGCCAAAGAATCAAAGCCGGAATTAAATCCTCAGTCTAAGCCAGTCAATCATTGGTCTAACAAAGTATAACAAGATCCACAATATTCCAATTTAAAACCCTTAAAGTTTCACATATACAAAAAATGCCCACTTAATCTTTTATATAAACCACGGGACTTAAACTTGCATTTCTCGAAAGTTATTTATAACATGAAAAGGAGAAAAAGAACACAAGGGCCAAAGTTGCAAAATCCTGCGAAGTTATAACTGTTTTAAACGGTCGAAAATAGTGCGGGCGAACCATTTATGTTCAACGTCGTAACCACCTTTAACTCCCAGGAGTAAATCAAAGGGGTTTCTCAAATTAAAGGGTGCTTAGGTCAATTCAAGGAAGCTCAACCATAAATGAAGGGACAAATCAGTCTTTATTAAGGGATTACTTAACCTCTCCCAATCAAAGGCCACGTCAACAATGGTGAAAGCATAATGGAATGTAGGTTTTTGTGCCTTAATCACTCACAAAAGAGCACAAAATCACAAAGAGATGACATGCTGGCATCATCATGTGTCCACAATTTGAGCCAAACGGCCACAATAGATAGCTCAAATGTATTGAAGAAATGATTGGTTGAGATGAAAAGTTTGGAGAGAAAAGCAAGAGGGCTAGAATCTTCTTTGTTCAGCTATAAATAGGCCTCACTTTTCACACACACACAATCGAGGTTTTTAGTAATTTTTAGTCTAGCTTAAATTTCGTATTTTTCTTAAATGTAATTTTCTTTTTAAGTAATGTAAACCAGTTAATTTTATTAATGAAATGTAGTTTAATCATTAATAAGCTCTTTTTCTTGGTTATTCAAAAGATGTTAATAAGCCAATATTGTTCTACAATAAGCTAAAAAGCTCGTTTTAAGCTCTTTCGGTCTATAAGCTGAAATAGAGCTTATTTTAATTCAGTATTAATCTTACTTAAACCCTAAACCAATTTAACTTACATTTATAATGGACTCTATTGGATATGAGCTTTTTGGAAGGGGATCTTAACTTGGAAGAAGACCCAAGGACTTTACCCTAGCTTATCTAATAAGCTAGGGAGCTTGTAGCTGCTCTTAATTGAGACCTTTTGTTTAGCTAAAGGTTCAAGTAAGCTTCTCTTTTCCTTCTTCTCTAAATTTAAGTTTAAAATTCTTAGTTATAGCTTATATGTTTATCTTTGCTTGTTTGCTTAATCTCTTTGCTTATTAGTGCTTATTTGAGTTTTATCTAGCTTAATCATCATAGTTGTTTATCTGTTTTTAATTTTCTTAGTTTGATCATGTTTTTATTTTAAATTATCTTATAAATCCTCCTAAAAAACCAAAAATATAGTAAAATAGCTTAAGTCTTAGATTATTGCTTATCTAGTTGTTAATTCATGCTTATTAAAGTTGTTTTTATCTATCAATTGTCTGGTATTAAGCATTTGTTTAATAGATTTCAAATTTTGTAGCTTAATGATAACTGTCATAGTAGTAAAAGGGTGTTTGGATTAAGTGTGTTTGACCTCTAAAAGTCAACATTACTTGTGAAATTTGCTTGATTCAGCTGAGTTTTCATTTAAGATTAGTTTTCATTTAGTTTTTATTAAGTTTTAGATTCAAACTATCAAAAGTATGGGCTTATTATCTTTGTTTTTCACCAAGGGAAGTGTTTGACTATCTTTTTGTGTGAAATTTTATCCAAGCCCTTAAGGCTTGGATCTTGCTAGCATTGTGTTTAGACACACAATTTGAGTGTGTCTAAGTGCAAGATTTCCCTTAGGAAGCCTGCACTTTTGAGTTGCACTTGTGTAAAGTGCACCAGTACTAACTAAAAATTAGTACTGCTGTCACTTTTGGCTTAAGAATAAGCCAAGTAATCTTAGGACTCGCTTTTCAAAATTAATCAGGTATGTATTATAGTTTGAGGTTAGCTTATATCAGATTAGGTAATAGATTTAGATTTATTGCTTATTGGTTAGCTTAAGTTGCTGCCAAATTCCACCAAAGTGCACCAGTACTAACTAAAAGTTAGTACTGCCACCTTTGGTTTAACTTTTAGTTAAGTAAGAATAGGATTTAGGATCTTAGATTCAAGTAATATTAAGTTTAGTTATAGCTTATTATAAATTTAATCTTAGTTTACATTTTCTAGCTTATTTTCCTAGCTTAATTTAGCTGTCAAAGTTCCAGTAAATAAATCTGAAAAACTCCAAAACAGTAGGTTAGTAATTTAGCTTTTTAATTTTTGAATCTTAGCTTAAGATGGTAGAATTTATAGTTATTATAGGTAGATTATAAGTAATTTAATAAGTCCTTAAAGTTTTAGAGTCTAGTTTAGCTTTTAAAGGTTTTTAGCTTATTTGGTTTTTGTGCTAAATGCCTTATTTTTGAGTTTGCTGTTTCCTCTCATTTTCTGCTAGTCTAAAGTACTTTAAGCTCTTATTATCTTTTTCATTCATAGGTTAAGCACATCATAAGCTCATTAGAACTTCTTTCCTTTTACATTTTGAACTAGTGTTGAGTTTTTTATAGCTTATTTTCTAAAACCAAAGGTTAAACCCCACTTTCTGAGGTCAGCTTAAAAATAAGCTCTTATTGAGCTTAATTGTGGCTTTTAGGTATAAGTCCTTTCATTAAAGTTGTTCTCCTCAAGCTGTTCTACAACTTCTCTCTTTTAAGTTTTTCCTAAAAAGCACTTTTAGTTCTCACCTTATTTTAAGGCTTATTTGGATTTAATTTGTTGTCGGGGTAAGTCCTCAGGGACCATTCTTGTAATTTTTCTGTTTTAGTTGTTTCTTAGTTAATCCTTGTCCGTTAAATGTTTTAGCCCTGTTAGTCCTTAAGACTTTAACGCAGTTAGTCTCTTAGTTAAGTTTTAATTAGTTTTAATATTTTAATTAATAATTAGGGTTTAGTTTTAGTTAGTTTAATTAGATTTTAATTAAAAAGTAAAAAATTAGGGCTTTTATTTTTATAAAATTTCTGCACTTTTTCTTTATTAAGTGAAAATTTTTATAAAATTTTTAGGACTTTATTTTTAAATATTTTTAGAATTTTTATAGTTTTTAATTTTATAAAAATCATATCTTTTAATCTAAAAAGCAAAAAAATGTTTTTCTTTTTTCCTAAAATTTTATTTTGCCCTATCTTAGGTTAAGAATTTTAGTTTATATTTTTAAGGGTTAAAATTAGTTTTCTTGCTTAATTGTCACATTTTATTTGTTTCCCGTATTAGTTTAATTGTTTATTTTAATTGTTGCTTAAGATAATCAAATCATCAATTTGCTCATTCAAATCAGAATCCGGACTTAAACGAAGTTTCAATTTCACTAGTCGTTGGGAAAATGACCCAGGTGATCATACTTACCCGGTTTAATATACGTATTATATATTATATTATATTTATTTTTGAGAGTGAATTTTATCAAGGGTAACTTGGTAATTTTCTTAATTACTCTTAAAAGTTATATTAGTATATATATTTACGTGTGTAAAACTTGCTCAATCAACCACCTGCTGCTATAAAAATTAAAGGCTAAGCTGCGTTTAAGTGCAATCAAACACAACCATTCAACCTTCTTGTTAATATTCGTTGAATCAGGAATCAAGGCTGTGTGACATCAGAACTCGAAACCAAGCAGCAGAAACAAATCGCTAGCAATATTAATGAACAAGTATCAACAGCACTAATGGATACTACATGATTTGATGATGATACATGAACGCAGATCACAAACACCAACAACACAAAACATATAAACCTGATGTTGTCATTAATTATAATCTTTGTACCTTCAAACTTTCAATAATACTTGCTGCTTGCTGATGCCATTTAATCACCAAACTTCTGCTATGATAACTTTAAATCTCCATGCTAAGGTTTTCTCAAAACCTTAACTAATTCATCAACTAATCACGATCAAGAAAAACCAGAAACCCTTATTCTCTAAGGTTAGCATACAAAAACAAAACACTAAAGAACTTTAAAACCTGTGCGTCAATACTGGTTTTGAAACTCTTCACCAACCTGTGATCGTGACTACAACTAAAGTAACCCATTAAGCAGATCATCATTAGGAATTTAGAATAGAAGGATAAATGATCAGATTGCTATTAAAGTTTTGAGTTAAACCTTAACTTTCTGGATATACCGAATTAGGGTTTATAACAAACCCTAACTTCACCGAATTTGCTATCTATCAAAACCCAGAAAACCATACTTGTAAAAACATTGAGATCCTAGATATCACGAGCCACCAGGCTCTGATACCACATGTTAAGATTGATTAAGCTCAGATTGTTTAGATCTTATATCTAGGATTAAATAACAAAGATAACATATACGCAGCAGAATTAAACAATAAAGAATAACAATGTTATCATCACAAGGTTTTATTATTCAAACATTCACTCCTAGCCTCAATATTATTTGATCAGAATAATAAAGTTACCTATCTCTAACAGTCACAGGGATCATGGAAAACCTTGATTACCTTGAGGCTACTCCACAACACAATAGACATCTACATTTTCTGTGGGATACACACACACACATTTTATCTTTTATGTACACATAAAACCTAATACCTGATATATCTTTATATACTAGAGATATTTAGGTTTACAAAGGGATAAACATTAGACAATTAAATATTTTAAACATTTAGCTTGATCTTCTGTTATCTTTTATCTTCTGAAGGAGATCTTCCAGAATCTTAATATTCTCCTACATCTTGTAGAACTCTTGAATGACGATTTTGATCCTTTTATTTCATTAATTGGTTCTTTTGTCTCATCAAATCTATAATTCCTAACATATATGTCGACGACATTATATTCTGCTCGACTTGTCAAGACATATGTGATGAATTTGCCAAAATCATGCATGACGAGTTCGAGATGCGCATGATGGGTGAACTTAACTTCTTCCTTTGATTACAAATAAAACAAATAGAAGATGATATTTTCTTTAATCAATCTAAATATATTAAAGAAATGCTTAAGAAATTTGGCTTAGAAGAATCTAAACCAATGAAAACCCCCAAGTCCTCCGATACTAAACTTACGAAAGACGAAGAGTGTGAGTCGGTAGATATTACCAAGTATCGAGGCATGATAGGTAGTTTATTATACCTAACGGCAAGTAGGCCTGATATCATGTTTAGTGTCTGCCTTTGTGCCCGCTTCCAAGAGGCTCCCAAAACCTCTCACCTTGAAGCAGTTAAGCGTATCTTCTGATACATTAAAGGCACTACGCACTTAGGATTATGGTATCCTAAGGGGACCGGCATAGAAACAGTAGTATATGCCGACTCTGATCATGCGGGAGATTATGTGGACCGAAAGAGCACTAGCGGTATTTGTACGTTCGTGAGATGTTGTTTGACATCTTGGTTCTCGAAGAAACAAACCGCTCTTGCTATATCCACTACCGAAGCCGAATACGTAAGCGCCGGAAAGGCATGTCAACAAGCACTATGGATGAAACAAGCTCTTATTGACTATGACGTTTGACTCGATGACGTCCCGATCATGTGCGACAATAAAGGCGCGATTGACCTTAGCAAAAACCGGGTGTAACATTCTCAAACCAAACATATCGAAATTCGTCATCACTTTCTTCGTGATAATGTCCAGAAATGACATATCTCAATCAAAAAAGTGCCGTCTGTCGACAACATCGCCGACATTCTTATGAAACCCCTTAAACGTGAATCGTTTAACTATCTACGTCTTGGTATAGGAATGATGGAACACATTCCATAAATCGTATTAGTCCGCTTCTCTTTCTTCTCTCTCAATTCTAGTTCGCGTTCCATTCCGCGTTGTGACAATTTAACTACTTCATCCGAAGCTAGTTAGATATTTTTAATTTGCGAAATGCAAATTAATTAGTCACTCTTCCTAGTAAATTAGTGTTAAAATTTAAAAGTCCAAAAATTTTATAATACGGGCAGCGCTTAACCTTTTTCAGGCGGCCCCCTGATCGACATGGGACCGCCACCAGCAGACACCAAAATCTATACTTAGTCAAAAAAATTCAAAACTCAAAAACAAACACCTCCTTCCTCCTGCTAGTGCTACAAACACAAACCAAAACAACCCAAAACTCAAAATCAACCACCAAAACATTAATTGAAGATCAAATCATCACTAATAATCATCTCTAACATCACAAAGATCATCAATTGTAAGTCATCTCATCTATTTTGTTTCAATTTGAGTCTAGGGTTCATAATGAACACAAAAATTAAAATCGGAGATTTTCCATTTTTCTTTTAATTTTTATACAATTAGGACTACTAGGATATAATGTATAACTTATAATGCTTCCCTTAGACATAGGATTTACATACACTAGTAAGTTTGTCAAAACATTGATTTCGAACCAAAACCTCAATTTTATTTTCAAAACACTCACGTTAGGAACAAAATAAAATTGTTGTTATGCATTGTTAATACAACTTAAAAATGTTTTTAAACACATTCATAATGATCTCATGAACAAAGGTCGTGATACATAATTCATATGTATTTTTTGACATGTTTGGATGAGCAAAATCAAATTAAAGAGCGTTTGGGTTAACTCTTAGGATATTATTTTTAGGTCGAGTTAATCATTACTACACATTTGTCACAATTAGGCACACACTAGACACTTGCCTAAAGAATGTTGAAAATTATAAATGATATATACTAAAATAATCTTATTGATGATAGGTGAAAGAGAATGTCTCAAGATAAACACAAATGCTTAGAAACTCACATTTCTTTAACTCCAAATAAATCATACCTTTCTAATCACACCAAGTCTCCTCAAAAATCATCATATCTAAAAATACCTTGTCGACCTATTCATGAAGGAAGAATAGTTGACAAAACATTTGATTCCAAAGGTATCTTAGAAAAGAACCTAAACAAAACCGAATTTCAAACCTTATTTTATTTAAAAGAAAACTTGTATCTAAAATTCATATACGAATTCTATCAAACGTTTGAACTAACTCTTGTAAGTTATCTCTGGATCATTTTGTTTGAAATAGATGGAAAACGAGTTGGTGCTTTACTTCAGGATTTTGGAACACTACTCAATATTCCGTTTGAAGGACATTGTTTTTATAACAATGAATGGTCTCTAAAATCCATTAATAAACACAACAATACTCCAACAAAAGATCCTCTCTACACCAAATTAACCCATCCAATCTTAATAACATACAACATAACTAAGAAACGTCTCAATGGTTTCTTAAAAATATAGGAAATGCCACAATCTTCCTTCAAACCTTCTTATTTTTGGGTATTTCTGAAAAGGCGACATATGGAGAATGTCGTATCTTTTAAGAAAATGGCCCCCTAAAATATACGGCGGCCCCCAAATATATATGGGACCGCCACATGTTTACGGGACCGCCAACAGAGGAAGTCACTAAATTCTTCCTGTCTCCTCCTTTTTAGCATCTTTGTCCCTATCTACTCCAGCCACAACTATACCTTTCCCAAATAAACCAAACATCTGTTAGATGTTTCTTCTCCAAACACCATGCTTTGCATAAACTTCACCTATTTAACAACATCATCTTATTCATCCTCCTCACATATATTCAAATATTCTCTTCTAAATTTCTCCTCTCTTTTCATAATCCACATGTCATCCTTAAAGAAATCCTCTCGTGATTACTCACGAAAACACCAAAAAGCTATTGTGGATCCTTGGAGGCAAAGTCATAATCTTCCTCTCTCACCACCTTCTCCTTTACCAAAAGGGCCTTCACCTCCCTCTCCCATCTCCACTAAATCTTTTTCATCCTCTTCACCTCCACAAAACCTTAATGAAATTCATCACTTATTAAATCTGCTTGACATTAACCTCCAACAAGCAATTGAAGCCACAAATCCTTCACCTCCTACCTCACCATATATCCCTTCACATTCTTTAGATCAAGTAAACTTTCATTCGGAGTTTTGTCATTGTTGCTTGAAAACCCAAAATCTATTTGGTACATTGAAAGATGACATTAATCGTATCAAATCTCTCGTCATTGGTCCTTCCAGTCAATTTCTATCCTCAATAACAACCTCCTCACCATAATTGAGCACTCTCGAATGCTTAATTTCCCTTAATAATAAACAAAACATCTTTTGATTATGGCATCTTCCATTTCAAGAATCCACTAGTGTTGCTCTATGCCTTAATATGTCTTTACTTTATGCTTATATACTTTATCTTGTAATGATTCATACCATTATAGTATGAATTTATCTTATCTCTTATTTAGTTTTAATGGCAATCAATGCTTCTTGTATGAGCTTATTAAGTAATGAATGAAACTACTTTATGATTTAACTTGCATGAATTGCTATAAGTGCTACTAGTTGAGAATATATTGTCTTGCATTTGTACCTCTAACTTTGTTTTGTAGCAAACAATTTTTGTAAGATCGATCTCTTGGTGCCCCAAACAAGGGGATAATACATCAAGGGGGAGTCTTGATACCGTCGACATCTTTCTTTCTATAACAATTCGACGATCATCCTTTTTGAATTCGACAAAAAGGGGGATAAATGGAATGAAAACTCATTAATAATTTGAAACCTTTAATTTTATACAAAATGAGTTTATATTTTTTCATCATCAAAAAGGGGGAGATTGTTAATACAAATAATGTCTAAAACGTTATTTATATTTTTTGACCTCTCAATGTTTTGATAATAACAAAATATAAAAACGGTTACGATAAAAATAAATGTTTAGAAACTATTAATCGTAAAATTCCATTTCTAAGATTAGTAATCACTTAAGGTATGGACAAACAAATCAGTAAGCATGATTAGTGATCAAGAAAATATTTTTCTCTTAACCATCACCTTTTTACAAAAGTATTTTCACAAAAATAAATATACAAAATATTTTCTAATTAAAAGAAAAGTTTTATTTAAAACTTAAATTTAAAATTCAAATTTTCCCTCTAAAATAGAATGTTCCATAACAGATACAACCTTTCTTACAAAAGGACAAAAACAGGAGCGTAGTCTACTGGGCGGCCCCCTTATAGGTCTGGCGGCCCCCAGATATATCTAGGACCGCCAGGACAGCATGCAGTGACCGTTGGGTTTTCCTGCCTATAAATACTGCTCCATTTCCAGCTAAAAAACAACCTCTTTGCACGAATTTTTTAGATAACTTTCTCTCTCTAAAAACCTTCTTTTTCTCTCTAAATCTCTTGATCACTAGCATTCTTAGATCATATTTCAAATGATCCAATTTCATCTCATCTTTCTCATTCTTCTATCAAGTGAAAGAGAAGAACATTCGTATTCACCAAGAAATGAATTATTATTTAGTGATCTCTCCTCTCTTCTTCTAAGTATCAAATCTCTATTGTAATTATCTTGTGTAATTGTGTGATTCAGATAGTGGTCTTAAGCCAAGCCCAATAGAATTAAATTATTATTTAGAACATTCGTATTCACCAAGAAATGAATTATTATTTAGAATTATTATTTAGTGGTCTTAAGCCAAGCCCAATAGAATTGAAGACCACGAGGTAAGGAAGGCCAGAAAGTGGCAGAGACATAATACATTACGTTTCATTTAGAGGCCAAGAAAGATCCAGTGGTGGCTTTTGAGAAATAGATGCAACAACAAAATCATAGGCATAATCAGTACTTGTACCAGAAGCATTATTATTTTGTGAGTGACATGCGAGGAAGCTGATGAGGAAGGAAGTCTTCAAGGAAAACAATCACTGACTACACAATTAGGATGAGAGTGTAGCCGCAAGGACTTGGGAAAACGTCTTTAAGAGTTGGACCACCCATGCCATAATCCTTTTCAAGTCATCTTCTAATTAACTTAGATATAACGACATTGTGGACCCGATTTGCTTAGAATACAAAGAACCTTAAACACCATGAGTACCGTGAATGGACTGGATGAAATTACACCATAAACTCGATTGAATTCTGACCATTTATTCAAAAGAGAACTTTTCTTACGTTTAAAACCAGTAGAGTAAAGCATTGTTAACGAGTTGTAAATAAGTTTTGCAGTATTACCCCTTGATGAACACCTTTCTATTTTTGTTTGATGTGAGGAGTTATTAGTTAAGGGGGGTTAAAAGATTTTCTTTCTTGGCGTGTATTATAAACATTGCGTATGGGACCAACAATGGGTTAGTATGGGGGAATTTGATGTGTGCTTAAACACACATCATTTTAATCCTAGAAAACACTCTAAAACGGACTAATAATCATAAAATATGAGTAATTATGTTGCAAATATGTTTGGTTTGAGTTATTATATCTTGCAGGTACAAAGGATTGAAAACAAAGCAAAAAAGGTATTTTTCGGGTGAGTTTCGACAACGTTTTCATGTTTTTCGAGATTCAAACGAGCTCGAAAAAATTCTTCGAGCACTCCATTAGAAAGAGCACAAAATTACAAATCTATCGGTACCTTACTTCCCTTTTTAACCTTTCTTATTTGAACCAGGTAAATTCTTTTTTAACCTTTAATTAATTAAAATATGAACCAAACCAATAAGGCCTTAAATGAATTTATATGCATATATATTAACCTTTGCTTAGAGCAGATGGTCTTTGTGGTTGCCTTAGTTCCTCGACCGAGAGGTCGCAGGTTCGATCTTGGGCTGTAGCTTGGTTGAGATTATATCTCACTTAGGTTGGTAGGCTGATGTGGTAGGCTTGGCTTGTGTTTTGTTTTGTTTTGTTTTGGTGTAGCTGCGCTTTCTTTGTTGTTTGTGTGTGTGTTTGCTGTTGTGTTAGCGGCTTATTCTTGTCTTTTTTTTATGTGTGTTGGTTGATGCTTTGTTTATGTTTGTAGTTTTGTTAGTTTCTTGTGTGTTAGCTTGGTAGTTTGTTTTGTTTGTAGTTGTTTTGTGGTTTAGCTTTCTTGGTTGAGATTATATCTCACTTAGGTCGTGACACGTAGCGACCTGACCGGGATCCAGACCCAATCAGCGTTGACCCGTTGACCGGTCAACGGTCAACATTGACCGTTGACAGCCACGTCAGCAAGTAGGTCCCACTTGCTGACATGGCTGATGATGTGGCTGCCACGTCACCTACTGACGTGGATGCCATATGGCATGGCTGCTGGCCAATAAGTGGCTGCCACGTTGCAGATCTGATACGTGTACGAGGTCATGAATTGCAGGTATGAGGTGCATGCATTGGAGGTTCAGAAATGATTAAGGCGGTTACGAGGTTTCTAGAAGGGTAAGACTAATCATTGGCAATCATTAGAAATCTGGATAAGCCAATAGGAAGATGCCACGTATACCAGATGACAAAAATGGTAGAGGCAGTTACGAGGCGCGAGATCCAAGCTTCTAGAAGGGATACGTGTTGGCTTGTGATTGGCTAAAAAAGAATATAGCAGCTGGCATCAGACGCGTGATCCAAGGGCATCCCTGGAATTATGTAATTTAAGAGGGTTATAAGCGTGTATAATGACTAAAATACCCATGCTCTCAAGATTTGTATAAAAAGGGATGCATTCTAGCAGTTGGAGAAGCACTTCATTTCCTAAATTTCACACAAAGTAGTAGTGTAGCTTATTTTTCTTGTATTTAGTTTAGCAATTTGTAAAAGCTTTTCATAGCTTATTTCTCTAGCTTATTGTGTTGGATTATTAGTTTATTAATGAATATGATTATCTATGGTGTTACTTGAGGCTTATTACTAGTGCTTATTCTCTTTTCTTCTAATCTCTTTTAGCTTATTTTCAAGTAAGTTTGTTTTGGCTTAATGCTTTATAGCTTATTATCTATGATTGAATAAGCTTATTTTAGCTTATTCGATTTGATTTAACCTTATATATTCGAATAAGCTTTTAGCTTATTTAGAACCTCTTTTCCTTTCTAGCTTTTGAATAAGCTATCTTACCTTATTCGATTTGTTATTTTGAGCTTTTTGGATTGTTATTATTAGATTTAATCCTTAATTATACCCGATTCTCGTTCACTTTTTGGAGTTGAACACCTTAGTTTCGGGTGAATTTGAATCTATTATTTTTAGCTTATTTTCTAGCTTAAAGTTTGTAGCTTTTTATAGTAGCTTATTAATATAAACCTAATCTTTAATTATACTCGACTCCCGTTCGGTTTTCAGAGTAGAACACCTAGGTTTCAGGTGGATTTAGATCTAAAGTTTTCACCTTTATATAGCTTATTGTTTTTAGATTAAGTTTTAGCTTATTAATATATTCTTGTTTGTCTTAACTTTGCTTGTGTCTTATTGTTGATGAAACTTATTCTACTCTTTGGCGTGGAGCTTAAGGGTTGTATAAACTAATTTAATTACTAAGTTTAGTGTTTTACTTGATTTTACAAGCTTATTAGATTGTAAAGTTTATAACTTTATCATCTAATTAGTTGAATAAAGTCTAAATAAAGAAGTAAACTTGGAGTTTTATTAAGTTTATATAATCGGGTGGTTTAATTCTTATCGGTTTTGTCATTCGGGTTCTACTTCCTTTCTCATTTCAATACTAAGTAGTTGTAGTTTAAATTAGCTTAATATGTCTATTATTGTTTATTTGATAGTTAGCATGATTAGTGAGTAGATTTGTTATGCTTGTTAAGTGAGTTGTGTTTGGTGAATTAAGTGTGAAAGTAAAAAGTGATTATTGGTTAATAAATTTTGGATTATTTAGATTAGCGTTTTGGTTATTCGAACAGGCAAAAGCCGTAAGAATAATTAGGCATTAATCTAGTAATTAATATCTTGAAAAAAAAATATTTTCAAAATAAACCAACGTTGTGAGAAAATAGTTATTTAGACGGGTGTTGATTCATCGATAAGAAACTTACTTACACACTTAAGGATCCGAACACCTCACTTGACAAGCATATCCGTTTTATATATATCTTAGATCTATTTGCTTTGCTTATCATTACTTAGTATTAATTTAGTTTATTATTTTAATTAGTTTAAAATAAAATAAAAACCAACCAAAAGATAATCAAGCATCAAACTAAAAACAATAACGTGAATCTCAAATTCAATTCTCGCCGTGGATACGACATCCAGAAGATTAATTATTACTTTTCCTAAAGTAATTTTTATGTCTTACGGGAGATACTTATTATTACTTCGACACGTTCTCACGAACGCTACCAGTAATACCCCCCTAATGTTTTGTGTTTTTTTTATTATTTTTTATTTTTATAATTTTGTTTTTGTTAT
The DNA here is from genome assembly GCA_026074375.1 of Tanacetum coccineum. NCBI lineage: Eukaryota > Viridiplantae > Streptophyta > Magnoliopsida > Asterales > Asteraceae > Tanacetum > Tanacetum coccineum. The sequence continues at coordinate 35,065 of BQNB010027095.1, forward strand.
AAAACTGAGAAGCGAAAAGTGCGGAGCAAAAATTATAAAGTTTGATAAGTCAAATCACATCAATACTTTTAAAATTTCCGTCTCGATTAAAGAGCTATCATCTTTTAACCATAAGGGGTGACCTAGCGGTAAGAATATTAGCCTTCTAAAATGGAGGTCAAGGGTTAGAATTTAACGGGGAGAGAATTAATCCTTTTGTGGCTCCGAAGGTTCACCCGCACCGACTCTAGACTATCCTAAAAATAGTTGGCTCGCAATATCGAATCGAAAACTCAGGTAAAAAAAATTCACAATATTTTTCCATATATTAATCATATCAATATGTGTGTCATGCAATGGATATTCATTTGAATGGTGCTTGAATATCCCACCGTTGTCTTATCTACTATATACTTCCTCCGTCTCATTTTTATTGTCTACGTTTTTTTTAATGTCTCAATTGATCAAGTTTACTATATTACCCTTGTTTTAAATTATTATTACATAAAAAAAGACTTTAATTAATTAGATCAGGGTAAAACTGTCTTTCTGTCAAAAAGTAAAAAAGAGAAAGCAGTAATAAATACAATTTTCTTAAACTGCGTGTTTTTTGTCGAAGGATAATAATTTTGAGACGGAGAGAGTACCAAATTCTTCAAACTTTAGGTGTCGTTTGATTTGTAAAAAAGTTTAAAATCAAAATAGAATTTTATATAGGAATTAAAAAAATAGATAAGAAAAAATAATTATATTTAATTAAATAATATATTTAGAACATTAATTAATAAAATATTTAAATGAAAAATATTAATGTTATATTTTTTTATTAGTCAACTTAAATGCATTTTGAGGGGATAGAGTTTTATGAGACCCATTGGTAGGTTTGAATTTGCGAATCGTGGCTAAGTTATGTGAAATTAAGGGGATGTTTGTTTTATAGGTTCTAAGGGTATAGAATGATTGTTGGAATCATATTAGTTGTTTGGTTAATAAAATTAAAAAAATAGAATGATACAATACCCATAAACTCATTCCACAATGTTTTAATGGATTTTGGCTGATTCTCTATGGCCCACTATCTCTGCATAATTTCTACCACTAGTTAACCTTTATATTTATTATTTTACATTTATTTATATTAAAATATTCAATTTATAATTAAATATTAATTTAAAATAACAAAAACTATTCAAATATTGATACCTATTTTATTCCAAATTATTTGAAACTCATTTACATTGTGATTCATGGCTGTTAAAACAAACGCACCCTAAGTTTTTCAAATATGGTCCACATTAATTGTATTCCTATTCCAACCAAACAATTAGTTGTAAAGGCTGGATGGAGTGGGGTAAAACTCACTCGGTGATACACAAAAACTTTTACAAAATGACGTGTCATGTTATTTGTGGATGCATATAAGAAAGATAATTCAAAAGTAGATTTGAGAATGCCAATAATTATTTGACACATCCAGCCTTTACAAAATGACATGTCACTTTATGTCTCCGAATATTTAAGGCCTCAATTTTCTAACGTCCTTTACGAATATATAGTCGGTCGCATATTTACTTAGACATCATCTTGATGTCTCGATATATAAAAGGCCCCTATTACTAAAACTGCTAAAATTATTAAGGATGTTTGCTAATTTTTTTGTTTATTTTCTAAATTCATATCACTAAGTTCTTACTTGAGATTAAGAAACACGACCATGTCCATCTTTTTATTATTTCAAAATGATGAATTGAACTCATTTGATACTACAAATTCTAATGACCTTTAACCCATACTGTAAACAAATTAAACTGTTTAAGAATCACTCATGGATAGTATTTTGAACCAACAAGAATAACATATTTTTCAACGAACAAGCATGAACATTGATGTCCGTTTGTTTAAGTGTTCATACTAGGTCGTTTGTTCGGTTAACCAAAACTAACGAGCACAAACAAGCCTCGTTTGTGTTGGTTCGGTTCTTTAGCGCTACTTATAGATTATTATAGTACGGAGTTTAATTTTTCTCTTTCTTATATTATTTTTTTATATCTTCAATACAATCTTAGATTCTCTTTGTCTTCTTAGTTTGATTATTTGATGGTCTATTAATAAAAGCTAATATTAAGCCAAGTGAAAAAAATGAAAACCTCATAAAGGCTTCATATTTCTATTTCGCCTTAGGGCTCCACAAGTGTAGGATATTGGAAATCATAACACAATGAGATAACTAAGGTTAGTCGAATCTTTAGAGAGAGAAAGTGGGAGAGAAAACTTTCTAGTGAAAGAAAATGGAACTTGTATAATGAAATAAACCACCTCTTCCATGGCATGGAAGAGGCTTTTATAGTACCTTACAAACCGGCCCATAGGCCTTGGTATGGGCTTACACGTTGGGTTTCATTGCCCGGCCCAATACTGAATGTCATACAATTAACTATTAACTATGAGCTATAATAAACGGTAAAATACACGGGGTAACCGAGTCTTTTTCTAATATCTAACAATCTCCCCCTAAGGGAGGTCACCCCAGAAAATACTAACTTAAGCTCAGTAATCTTCTGATTGATGTTGTTCTGCTCGTAGTCTTTGATTCTTCACGTGATATCTTGTACTTTGATGTAGTGGTCTATGTCTTGTGGCTTGTGTTTAAACTTGATATGTGACCTTGAGCTTTCTTGAGACCATCAGCCAAATCTAATCTCTGATCATCATCTTGTGATCTTTCACCATCTTATGGTCTTATGTCTTGCGGACTGACATGCTCATACCTTTCTTGATCTTGAAAACATGAGTGATTTGTTCTTGAAGTTCTTTAACTTGAATGCTTTGCCACTTCAAGGAACGTGTGATATCAAAGTTGTGGAAGCTTAGAAAACACATGCTTGAGCTTTCATGATTTCTTTGAATGTGTAGGTCAAGTATGAGCATGCGGTAATGACCTTGTCTCAGCCGGAACACGATGACACCATCTCCATCTTTATATGAACCTGTAATAAAACAGTTAGCAATAAAGCTTGTGGACGAATATGGCTTTGTCATTCGCCCGAGTCTGGTTGGATTAACCTCCAACACCTGTGAGGACCGATCTGTGATCAGGTACTATCAATCTTAAAAAGAATCTCCTTGACAGGATTTCCAATATAAGTGTCGGATCTTCTAATGTATAAACATCAGAATCGCCTTACTTGCCTGTTCTCTTAATCGGAACGTCTTAAAGCAGACAACACAATAAGAGTGAATCGGTTAGTTACTATCTTACCGATTGAAGGGGAAAATTGATTTCAAAATCAATCGACGTGTCACTTGAGAAAGTGTTTTTGTGACACATCGAGAGTGTTAAGCTTTTATCAAAATTCATCAATCGTCAATTCATAATCTGGATCGATTCGATATCCAGTGTCATAAGTTTAACCCATTAAGGATCTCACAAGTCATCTACCATGAGCTTGTTTGATGTTGGCTCAAGCAGGATTTCCATCTTCATTGTGAATACATAAGTATCACTCGGATGTTCTGGCAAAACCACAAGGATAATGCATAGGACTCTTATGATAATCCTTGTTTTCACATTATGTGAAGAACAAGTAAGATGGAATAGTGTCCTAATGAGATTAATTGATGATCTCTTGGCTCTAGACTCAATTGTGCATTTACCACCTTTTCAATATCAACTAACTCTGAGTGAGAAAGTCAATAGATAACGTGTTTAGTCTCCATGATAAATGAAACAGAAATCTTTTGAGAGATTCTGAGTGGCTAGGGAGGGTTGTGCATTGCATCATTGGGTCCATGATGTCAGTCTTCAATGTCAGCAATCATCATTGTGATTCTGATAGCAGATGTATTAACCCGGTTTCTGCCTAAGTGTATAGAGGGCTTCTTTCTTTACACCCTTTATTCTTACACTTCTTTTTCATTCTTCAACCCCTTCAGTGCTTACCGAGATTTCATGACTAGAACCTTGTTGGGTTTGTTCCAGTTCTAGCTCCATCTCAATCGGCACTATTCCTTTATTCTTACTTTTACTCCTTTTTTATGTCATACCTAAGGACTTCTACACTAACTAGTGGATTGTCCTTGGGTAGATCCCTCTGGTTCTGGCTGGATCATGGGAACTAATACTTAACCTTACCAACCTTATAACTCCCGATAAACTTTAAATACATGGTCGGTCTTTTTGGTACAGTTCACCTTGCCATAAAACCAATTAAAAAACTCAATCAGGTACTTGTGATATAAATACCAAAGCTTTTAGTACCTTGATTGTTTTTAAATTTTCAGAAATGCTCCCCCTCAACATGTGCATCGACTAAACAAAAAATGTTTAGCACAAGGATGGTGGAATATACCTATGAGTCCACAAAGTCACATTTTTTATCAGTTTTCATATTTAAATCACATTTTCTCCCCTTATTAAAAATTTTAAACCCTTTGATATTTTGGATATCAATTGATTCAAATATGTTAGAAAACTGGGAGAAAAATATGCTGATTATTCACAAGCCGAATAAGGAGCATAGTAATGCTCCCCCTTAATCTATGAGGGTACATGTGAGTGTCAGGTATAATAATTTTGAAAGATTTTGAGTTTAACGAAAAACTCATGAAAAATTTATACAATGACACTGAACACTTAAAGATACACTACATACTTTTAATAATGTACAAGATATATTATACACAATAAGATGATATTGACCTGAGTATCGGAAGGATGAAATCATTTCGTTCTTTATATAAGTCTGTAGTCAACATCTTTTAGCCTTCCACCAACAAAGCTTTTGAGAAATTCTCCGAATCTTGAGTCTTCTCTCGATCACCTCCATAAAATCCTTACTCCTCCTTCTATCGTTCTCAGACCAAATTCGTGTTGTCATGCCCGGATTATACTTGAACAGCTTGAAGTCTTTAACCATGTGATCCAGCTTATCCAAAATCATATTCAACGTGCCATCACTAAACTTGTGTACCTCAGTCTCTCGCATCATCTTCTTCTGATCATTTATGTCTCTGTAGATTAGCGCCCTCGGCTTGCTGACTATGGTGTAATCTTCTTTGAACAGAAAGTCTGATGCATCCCAATCTGGTTGAGTGAGATTGAGTTTTGTTTGATAACTTTTAATCTTGAGCTGCAGATCTTCCATACGTTTTCTGATGACGATGTTCCTTATCCACAGGTTAACTGCATTGAAAAGGTGAACTTTGTCGGCAACAGATAAATGATTGAGGTGGCCTTGAAGATGAAGTAGGTACAGGTCTTTAAAATCATTAGGATGCAAATTTTTGAAGTCAGCTTCCGATATCTGGTATTCCTGGTAGTCAGCTCTGTGAAGAACAATCTCTTTTAGGTAGTCATACCCGTATCTTTCAAGAGTCTTGAGACTGACTACACTAAGAATCCGCATGTGGGATCTGACTTTACTACGATCAAAGGGTGCATTATGTCTTGTGATGTAGAATTCTTTGTGCTTGAACCACCAATGGGAAATACCATAAGCAGCACTAATATCATAGTCCCGTTCACTCTCAACCTATAGTGACGGTACTAGTTATTCAAGCTTAAAATCTGGATAGTTGGCTGCCTTCAGCTTAGATATAGACATGGCACTTCTCCTTTCTTTGCTGCCTGACACAAGGTAATCCAGATCCTTTTGAAGAAGAATTGAGATTGAATTGTTACCTTACCTGGTGGACCTCCGAGAGGTAATGGTTTGATCACGTCAGGCACGATTCGATGACCTTTAGGATTAGCCAAATTAACTTGATCGGTAAGCAGAAAGTGACACTCTTCCATCTAAAATTGAGCCTTCTTTCTAATCCGTTTGCAAAACCAGTTGATGAATAAACTCATATCACCAGTCTGTCGTAGTAGCTTTAATTCATCTGGATCCTGATATGAGCTGGCAAGTACATTAGCCCAATTGTTCTCAAGTTCAGGTAACTCATTTGGAGGAATAACCTAGTCTGGTTCAGGTGTTGCTGGTCTGTCTTCCTCTCGAATAGGCTTCAACCATTCTGGTCTCGGCTTGATCTTTAGAACATGGGCATAATCAGTGTCCTCTGAATCAGATATATGTGCAGTATCTGGCATAGGTACGTATTCGACTGGTTTTTCAAAATAAGGACCAAACTGTTGCTTAGAGGAGCTTGAAGGAGCTTCTCTAGTGTCAGACGTCTTCCAGACTGATGACTGAGGAGCTGGAGGCTATGATGAGCCTGAAGCGTCAGAGTTATGTCTTTTCTTTTTTGCTTTGATCTGAGTCTTTTGGGGGAGGAGAAGGAGGATCTCGATCATCGAGTCGTCTTTTTGAGACTTGTCCTTTTCAGCAAGGAACTCATCTCTCTGTGCACGTTTCATAGATGCCTCAAGAGCTTCATAGAGTGCGACATGTTCTAGATGTGATTTGTATGAACCACTTTCAAATATCCGTTGGTGAAGCATTTCTTTCATATCAGCTTCGGGCAGATCTCTGAAGCGGTCTCGAAGTGGAGCTTGAAGAGCCACATGTACAGCCTCTTTCACAGTTTCATGGATAGTTTCATCGATCTTATGAAGTAGATCTCTAAGCTCCAATGTGAAAACCCTAGATCCAAGATTCTAAGTCGTGTTATCAAGATTCTTTCTCTTCTGCTCCAAACCAAAGAATTTTTATTTAAGTGTTGCGACACGCGCAGCTAACTCTGATTTTGTTGTGCTTTGTTGTTGTGGATGAGGTGGAAGGGTTGTTATTGTAGTCGTTGTTGTTGCTGTAAAGATTGGTGCTTGAGTGGTAGAGGATATAGGTTTGGGAGGTGAGAGATCAATAACCGGTGTGGATAGTGGTGGAACTAAGGAAGACGCTTGATAAATAGGAACAGTGACCATGGAGACCACTTCTATTTCCACATCGAGGTTTTCTGGTTCATCTTCAGTTTATTTGTCATTTACAGACTGATCCCTAATAGTAAATGCATCATCTAAATTCTTCATTGAAGAGAGAGTCCCGGTTGAGCTTAGTGGATCCTCTAAGATGACATGTTCATTAGCTGGAAACTTGAAGCTTTCATGAATGTTGGGGTACACATTAGCCATAAATTCATCATGCGTAGGCTTAAGGTCTGGTCCAGCAAGAGCCATATGGCTTTCTCCAGGGTCTAGTTCAGCCTGGTCTTTGTCCATGAATACCTGCTCTGGTGGAGGTCAAAACTCGGGAGTTTTACCAAGGTCTGATCCAACCTGGCCTTTATAAATCTCAGCAATCTTTTCTTCTATATTCACCATGTTAGCCACATCATCACCTTGTTCTTCACCAATCTGCAGTATCTCAGTATCACCTCCACTGTTTGTCTTGTCAGTATCAGCACCTGTTTCAGCATCCACAAGAGATGGAGAGTCATGAACTATATTTGCAGATGTGTCATCCTGTGGTTATGCAGAGGGTCTTGTTGATGCCTCTTCAGTAGCTGGAGTCCACCTCTGAAATATAAATTGGTCCGTGGTACTTCTCCTTTTTGGCGTGTGTAGAGCTAACAGTGATTGTGCAGCTTGTTCTCCTGCTGCAATTGCTTTTCCCTTGCCTTCAACTACAGGGAGTGGTCGGGTAGCCTCTTCTACAGGTTCTCGAATGGCCACACCGCCAACATGTGCTTGACTTTGTACCTGAAACGATTCTAGACTCATCTGAATAGCTCGTTCAACATCATGTTCTTCACCTTTACCTTGATGTTCGAGTTCAGGTTCAGGATCAGGTTGAGTTAGTTCATCTTCATCAATGAGTTGGAGAGAAGGCTTTCCTTTGCGAAGTTTCTGCACTTTACCTCTTTTTGGATGCTTCGCATGAGAAGGCTTTGAAGGTCTTTCCTTGCTTACCCTAGGTTTTGGTGCAGGTGCTGGTTTGCTTGATTTCTCTTTAGCAGGCTTCGGCTTGGGTTGCTTGGTAGTTGCAGGTTTCTTCTTTCCTCCCTGTTCGGCTGTAATTTTTTTATCATGCTTTGCAACCATTTCCAAGCAAGCATCGTAGTACGGTGCATTCCTGATATTGTTCGAGATCAGGTCATTAGGAATTGGCATTCCAAATACTTCATCTTTTTCGCCTTTGGGAACGAATTTGAGATTACCAAGTCTGAGATCTTCTTCAACAAGATGAAATGGAGATGCTGATCTTTGGTGAATATTATGAGTTCTTCCCAAATGACAGATAATAAGCTTCGTAAACCGACAATGAGGAATAACGTGAGGCTTGTCTTTCCTGCCCTTCTTAGTGGGACTTGCCAGATTGGCCTTATCAGTAAGAAAAGTCTGAATAGCTTGTACAAATTCTTCCCACATAAGTTTAGCATAGTCAACATTAGTACTTGTAATTATGCCCCAAAGAATCTAAAGAACTGGGTATTTGGGCCTATCACACCTAGAAGTCTTGCCTGTGAGACATTGGTTGATCATAGACAATATTGCTCTCCAGGGCTGATACAGGTTATTCACCGCCATTCTTGACATAAAGTGAATTACCTCTGTATACCCAGCTCATTCACAAAGTCCATAATTGCATCACCCGACGGAGGTGACACAAACTGGTGAGCTTGATCAATAGGAGTTATCTCTAGAACATCCCTTAGAAGATTAGCATCCAATACAAATCGAGTTTCATCCAGCTGAAAACTATAAGCTCCAGTCTTTGCCTCGTATGTAAGTATGTTCCAAAATTGTTAAATGTAGATAGCTAGAACCAAGGTTGAGGCAGTGAATGCCCTGAAGAAGTTTGTGTTTTGTAGAATATTCACAGAGATCTGAAAGATGGGATTCTTTTGCTTCTTTTAAAGATCCAAGACAAAGTTGCTCTTTCCAATGGGCACCCATGCAGGAAATGGAAGCATCTAATCATCAAATCTTGTGGGAGCAGAAGCGAGAACATTCTCATCAGCCATATTGTCTGCACAAGAATATCAACAAAGACAGGCAGACATGACATATATTTGACGTTAGATGAGAACATTAGTCATGATAAATGACATGCTTCAATTGTTTACGGTGAGATTAAGTCAACGTTGGTCAGTGATATCCGATGAGCACATACAAGTTAACAAGTCCCGGATGGGTGTTAATGAGGTAATTGTGCCTTTGGATTGGGCCTTGGGAGGGTATTGGGACTAATGGGCCAAAACTTTGAGGTTCTGGCCCAAACCGCTACCCACTTGACACCAAACCGCTGTGAGGTGAGATAACCAAACCGCTATGAAGAGGAATGATCAAACTGTTATGTAGAGGAATGATCAAACCGATATGTAATGGAATGATCAAACCGCTATGACCAAACAACTACGGATTTTATATTTGTTATAATCAAACCGCTATGACCAAACCGCTAGGGATTTTATATTCATTTTAATCAAACCACTATGACCAAACTGCTATCCATATTTTATTTGATTAAATCAAACCACCATGACCAAACCGCTATCATTATTTAAATAAATATATATCAAACCGCTACCAGTTAAGAAAAATTTGAAATAGCGGTTTAGATTATTTTAATAATAAAAATAATCTTCATCAAACCGCTACCCCGTAGCGGTTTGCATGCTTATAATAATATATTGATTAATCATAAAACCGCTATCAGGCATATCTAAGCAAACCGCTATCAAGCTTCTCTAAGCAAACCGCTATCAAGCAAATTACAACCAAACCGCTATCTAGAAAAACAGATCAAATCGCTATCAAGCAAAACAGATCAAACTGCTAGCAAGAATAGAATACCAACAGACAAATAGCTACATATCAAACCGCTATCAAGAACTAGCAAACAAACACATTCGAATACCATTTTGAACACTATGGGACATGCATTTGAGGCTTCCAATACATTCCTAAGTATATTCATTACCACAAACATATTAACAACCACAACAAACAGCATTTTGACTAATAAAAGTCAATCTACACACGAAAATCATCAACTCATAATCACAAGCAATTGGGGAGCAAATTAAATCAACAAGCAAGCATCATCTATACCCAATGACCATTTCCCAGCAACCCAAACATCATTCTAAACACTCTCTTTGATTTTCGTCAAAGACTCCTACTAAATCAATCTAGGCTCCTAAATGTGTTAGAAAAACCATGATTAAGCAATGATATACTAAACTTAAGCCTTAACCGCATATATCCCACCCACTAATTCACAGTTTCAAACAACTCTCAGAATTTAGATCAAAACCTAAGTCGAATCTAGATATTGAAGCCCATTAAATGTGTTTTGAGTTGATTCCTTTTAGCAACACAATCTATAACATATATAGAATACGATTTAATGTTTACCTTAGCGAATAAAACATAGGAAATCGAGGAAAGGGTGGTGGCGATTCATTGTGGCGGTTTGCGAGAGTAAGTGTATGTTTTTATGTTTGACCGAGAAATGAAGGTTTGACCAAATTGTCAAACCGCCACCTATTTATACTAGAGGTTTAGGAAATGGCAGTTTGGTCCCTTAGGTTTTTAACACTTTTAACTTTCGATTTAAAGTTTTTCTAGGAATAAGTAAGTTTGAAGAATGGTAGATTCAGTCCTTGTAGTTTAAAAAGGCTAGGAAACAATTAGCATATTGCATATAAGTCCCTAATCTTTCTTCCTAATGACAATTTTGGCCCTTTAAGTTAAAATTAATTAACTCCCCCTTAAATTATAACCCCGTATTACTACAAAACCTTTTCCATGATGTGATCTA
>BQNB010027096.1:0-20801 GCA_026074375.1 Tanacetum coccineum
GACATTGTGCATATCAATATTGTTTTAAATAGTATCACACAAACAGGAGCTTGACAAAGTTGGTAGAGGACACACAATACTAACCAAACATCCCAGGTTCGAGCCTTGCAAATGCTTATATTTTTTAGTTATTTCTGAAAATCTATGCTATGTAGGTGATATGTCATCATTGAGGTGGCGCCTAGTCACTAATTCATATTTATACATTCATAAGTAGCCCCATATATATGTTATAGATATATATATAAATCATGAGTAGTAATATACGTAATGCATTATAAACACATATATTAATCATGTAAGCATCTAGTATGACCAACTAATGCAAACAAATAGTGTATGTATGTCCCGTGAAAACTTTTGTATGATGCAATGTTCGAAAATGGTTATAGTCCAAGTAAAAACATTTGACCTGGTTCTCTATAACCTTGGCTCTAGATACCAATCTGTAACACCCCCAAATTGGTTTGCAGCGGAATTATGTCCAGGAGCGTTACTTCATAAGTACATTGCATAAGCTATGAGAGAACGACCTCTAAATGAGTCGTTTGAAAAGTAATCTCGTTGATTTAATTAAAATTGAACTTGTTATAGCACTTGTCCTATATTTACATCACAATGAAAATCTTGAAAGTAATACAACGAGATTTGTTTGTAGAAACCCATGTATGTAATCTTGTATAGTCTAGACTCCAATGCACATCATGTATGTCAAACATATAATTCACCTAAGAAAACATGCTTAAAAGTGTCAACATAAAGTTGGTGAGTTCATAGATTTTTGTAAATATAAATGTTGGATCAAAGATTTGTAAAGAGTATATGACCATTTCAATCGTTATAATAGTCACCAAAAATGTATGCATGAATATTGAAATCAAAGATGTGTATGACTATTGTATCTCATACGATAGTCACAAAAAGTTGAGTATAGTCGGAACAAAGCATTTGTAAAGTATGCATGACCATTGTATCTAATACAATAGTCACCATGTGTGATTTCGATTACACCCCTAAGTTCATGAAACTGCGACGTAGACTTGTATGTATGCCACTTTATTCAAGGCACCGTAAGAGTTCATAAGTATGTAGTTGTTGGATTAGTAGACGCCAATCCAGTCGTGCTCCAACATGGTATAAAGTTCATTTCCAGTGATAGCTAATCACCCAAACGAGGATTGTCAATCCTGAATAGATATATTTTATAACATTCACGCTTACCCTCCGAGTAATTTACAGTTCATGCAACTTAAGCTAATCGGTAATCATAAGAGTAAAGTATAGTTGTTGCGTCCATGAGTAAACACAAGTATTGTATCTCACCGTGAGATATGAAAATGAGTGTATAACAAAGTTGTAACAAGTTTGTAATGAGTATGTAAACGAGTTTGTAACCAAGTTACGAAATCAAGTATGTATCAAGTAATCTATAAGAGCATGCAAAAGAGATTGTAATGAATATGCCAGGGGAGGGTTGTGATAAAACTTGTATTTCCTTTATGTTCTTATGTAATCTTTTTTCTAAGATAATAAACGGATGTTGTGGCAATAAATCTATTTGTTATTTTTCTTTATGTCTTTCGAATATTTCATTACCATGCTTAGTAACTCGTTTGCATACCCCTTCTAAATTGCTTTATCTTGAGCGTTCAAGATTAGTGACGTTGGTTTAATATTTATTTTTGTGACCAAGTCTCGGCTTCTAGTGGGCTTATTTGTTCCCTTCGGCTTAACGTGTCAGTTATAACATTTTTTTTGAATTTATATAGTAAGGTGGTGTAAGAGAATACTTAGTTATTATGATTATTAGTTTGGTTCCTCGGGATAAATACATTTTATGAATACGCACACAAAACTTAATATAAATAGAAAATTGTTTCTTGACAAGAAGTTTTAAGGTGACTACTCTCAGCATGGGCATGGTCCTTCCTGAATTATACCTAGGAGATCAAGCTATGTATATTTGAGGGTTAATGACGCGATTCTCATTTTCGTCATAATAATTTTATAATCTCATAATATTTGTGGGAGTGGCTTATATAAATAAGTAGAAATTTAAAGTAAATTTGACGAAATTTTCACAACACATTGATTTGATAGATAAATTAGAAATCATTCGTACAACACAACGGAAGTTTAAGAGAAAATACAACGAGAATTCTTAAAGGATTATAGTCTAAGCATTGATATCATCCTCCATGTTATAACAACCCGCAAATTTTCATCATTGTAAATATCCATCTATTAAGTTAGATGCAATGTACTATCTGTCTTTTATATATGAACCACCTTTTTCAGGGAAATTTTTCGCTTTATTACATTACTTGCTTTACCAATATCTCAATATGCAATGTATCTTGCATAACTAAAGTTAACGAGCTCACGCAACCTACCTATGGCAATCCTATCCTCATATATGTCAAGCAAACATCATAATATGTCAAGTCAATATCATAATATCATTTTTACAAAGTACATTACTCATATAATGTACCATTTGCAACGTTATATCTAAACGGGCTTTAAACCATTATCATATACCTTTGAACCCTAATTTCATGAAGAATTAACATCTAAAGTGAATGTACAAGATACTAAAGCATATGTACAAGTAATATAACATCTCATTCGAAGTATAAACTCCCTCCAAGTCAAAGTACAAGTCATTAAAAGCTCAATATATAAGTCATTAAGCATGATCTCCAAAATAGCCGTTTTACCTCCGTTTTCATTCTAATTTCTTCACCATCACTTTTGTGCAAGTTACGAGCAAGTCATACACTTCATTTACAATCCATATTCATTCTCATTTCATAAACTTACAAGAAATCAAACCTATAAACCCTAACCCGAGCTAGTTTCTAAACCATGACCCGTTTCTTGGTTCTTATCCATTTTTAACCTCAACCATTATTCAAATAAGTTGTAATAACTAAATTTACAACATTATCAATCACATTCCATCATCATTTCATCATTCTACTCATAAGCTCTCATACATATTTTTACACTCAAAATTCAAAACCCAGAAACCCTAAACCGAGCTAGTTTCTAAACCATGACTCGTTTCTTGATTTTTATCTATTGTAAACCCAAACCAACACTCAAATACGTTGTAATAAATTAATTTACAACATTATCAATCATATTCTATCATCATTTCATCATTTTACTTCAACAATATGCAAATCAAATCCAAGAAACCCTAATTGTGCCCTAATTGGAACTTTTGACCCGTTTACTCGTTTTCACCCATTTAAACCCAAACCACCTATCAATTCTTATTATTAATCCTTAATACAAGTCTTGTGAACATATATCAATCATTACAAATCAAATGTATATGAATTACAAGCTAGAAAACCCTAATTGAGCCCTAAAGTACTAGAAACCCAAAACCTTTGCAATTTGACCCATTTTGAAAGTTTTTCTTGCAACCAAGCAGCTCAATGACAAGCACCTCTATTCCTAAGCTTCTTACAAGCACCTCTCCTAAATATCTTCTTCATTTATAGTACAAAAATTGGCCACATGGTCTCTTTTCTTTCTTTCTTTAGCCGCGGCATCAAAAGGGCAAGCCAACACCTCAAAGCTAGTTTCTAGCTTATACAACTAATCTCATAGCCTCTCCTCATCATCCTATAGACTTAATACATGTCCTCACCTGAACACAAAACCTCCGTTCGCCTCCAAGCTCATTTCGAGTATAAATAGAGCCATAAACTCTTCATTTGAACTCATCCCCCACTTCCTCCTCTATAACCCTTAATAGCAGCAATCCTTTGCTCTAAGAAGACCCTAAGAGGTCCTAATAAGGCTCAAGAACAGAAGTGAAGTAAAAGAAACCAAGAAACAAAGCCCGAGAGTCATTATTCTAAGCGTACAAAGCTAAAAGTCCCGATTTCGACCTGTTTCTAAGCTATAAGCTCAAAACTAGGTTCCATAAGCTTATATCCTGTATTAATACCCTTATAATGTTCATATGATCATGCTTAAATCATCATATAAAGCTTTGAACTCAAAAACCTATACGTTTTACCTTTTTGATCCAAAACCGTACACCCGAAACCTTAATTTTATGTTTTTGCATAATCTATAAGCTAAACTTGTAAACTATTATTATAATCTATCCTAATAAGCTTAAATAATGTTATAATAAGTACTTTGTTAAGTCTTGAAATAATTTGAATTAAAAACCTATGTGTTTTCGTTTTAAAACCCTAAATCGACCCGTTTTGATTTTTAGCTTAACAAATTATTATTTTAAACTTTTGTTACGTTAAAACTATAATTTTAGCTATTTTAATCAAGTTAAACTGCAAATTACTTTTGGAATGTTAAAATAAGCTTGCATGGCCATTCGGACTTGTTTTGTAAATATTATCCATGCAAGGGGTATATATCGTAACTTTCTGAAACATATAACTAAAAGGACTAAAAATGTCATTTTATCAAAGTTATAACTATAGGGGTCTATTATGTCACTTTCCAAAGTGCAAGGTTTACTTTGTACATCTTTTAAACTAGAAGGACCAAACTCGTAAAAGTGCAAACTCCAAGGGTATATTTTGCCATTTTTCATTCTTAAGGGTCTAAAATGTAACATTTTGAAAAAGTATAAAAATATGTTCAAAACATTATAAGACATAACTTTAATTAACGCTTGACGTGCTTATCATTTCCAGTTATCAAGCAAAACGCTTAAAACCAATTATATCGTATCACAATACTAGGGAGCTTCATATTAAGGGGTTTCATCTTGGTATTACGTTCTGACTGAGTTGTTGGGTTTACGATTTAAAGTGCCCTAGCTCCTCAAACGTTTACTGAATGACCTCTGAATTATGATGGCCTGAACGGTGATACAATACTCCATAACAATTCAATCAAAGATGATATTCATTATAATAAAAAACATATTCAATCAAACTAAGACTTGACATATTACCCCAGGTTGCGTGTGATGAAGCCGTTACTTTCATTTCATATACCTTTGCTATCACTCAGATTTCCCTATACTGTTAAGGTGAGTTCATAGCCTCGCATTTCAATATTTCAAATGTTTTATAAACCCGCGAGGGGGATACATGCTATAAACCATGAATGCAATTATTTTTGTATGTTGTCCTAATTTATTATTTCCTAAGTAACTATTTTGCCTTTAAGTCCCTAATATTGTGAGCAGTTAATTACTCTACGGAGTGAGCGCGAATGTTGTGAATAGATCTATTTGGGTTGGACTCCCCGTTGGTGTACCCAGTTATACCGGTAACCAATTGCACACCATTAGAATATAATTGTGGGTGTTTTGGCAAAGGCACCCGTTGGGGCTATAACGTATCAAATCTATCCCAAGGCTTCGGATTCATGAGCTAATGGCAATAATATTGTTTTACAAATAACGGGTGTATAAAAACGTAACCCAATATCGAATTTGCATTCAAATTATTTAACTTAAACCTATGAATATCACTCAACCTTTGTGTTGACTTTTTAGCATGTTTTATCTCAGGTAATTAAGCAACTTATGGCATGGGCTCGGAGTGGCACTGGATTTGAAGATGGCTAAATTGTTATCATTCAAACTAATTACATTTTCTTTAGATTCTGGAACCTATTGCCTATTAATGGCATTATGTAAAACTCTGATTTAATGAATGATAACTACATTTTCTAAAACGTCTCTTTTGAGTCGTTTTCTATGATTATGACTGTTGTACTATGAAGTAATACCCCAGATTAGCTTCCGCTGCTATATGTAAAAATGGGGGTGTTACAAACTCAAAAGCCTCTGCTCAAGGATGAAAATGGTGAAGAAGTTGATGTTCATATGTATAGGTCAATGATTGGTTCATTGATGTATCTTACATCTTCAAGACCTGACATCATGTTTGTAGTGTGTGCTTGTGCTAGATACCAAGTCAATCCCAAGGTTTTACCTATTCATGCTGTGAAAAGGATTTTTAGGTACTTAAAAGGTCAACCAAAATTAGGCCTTTAGTATCTAAAAGATTCTCATTTTGATTTGGTAGCATACACTGATAGTGATTATGCTAAAGCAAGCTTGGATAGGAAGTTTACAACAGGAGGTTGTCAATTCTTTAGAAGTAGATTAATATCATGGCAGTGCAAGGAAACAGACATAGTGGTTGTTAAATTCCAACATAACAGAAGTTTAAGTATGATGGCTTTGCTTCAAAGTTGTTGTGGACAAGTGCTTTGGATTCAGAATCAACTACTTGATTATGGGTACAATTTTATGCATACCAAGATCTTTATTGATAATAACAGTACTATTTGCTCCTATTATAATCCTGTTTTTTCATTCAAAAAACCAATTGCATATAGATATCAGTCATCTTTTTATTAGAAGATCTGTATGGAAAAGAAATTGATTCTAAATGGGTCAAAATCCATACTGGCAAAATATGTTGCAGATTTGCTTGCAAAAGATTTTGATGTAAATAGATTTCAATATTTGATTGTTAGTATTGAAATGATGAATCTTTAAAGTCTTTTATCTCTTATGTTTTTGTAAAGTTTTGTATGAATTAGTATTGTTATTCATGTCATTAAAAGTTTTTGTTGTTAAGTATAATTAGTACTGCTGGTTATACTTAATACTGTTGAGCTACTACTGTTAGTTATACTTAATACTGTTAGGTATAATTAATACTGTAATAATTGTGGAAATTGCTATGGATTGTGCTTTCTTAGTTTTTGGACTAACATTTTGTAAGAAAAGAAAAGAAAAGTGTTAGATTGATGATGAAAAAGTTTTTTTTGAATGGAATTGGAGTTAATGCTGGTGACTCAAAGTTAATGCTGCTAGGCATAACTTACTACTGCTAGTTCTAAGTTAATGCTGCTAGGCATAAACTTACTATTGCTGAGTTAATACTGCTAGGTTTAAGTTAATGTTGTTGAGGGTATTTTCATAAATACTTCGATGAAGGGTTTCAATCAATCATATAATCGATTTCACTCTTTCAAATACTCTCTAATCACAAACCCTAACTCAATTTTATCATCCATCATCAAAACCCAACACAAATGGTGAATCTAAAGTTTGCAGATACTTATAATTTGGTCGCATTTTTGTCTAAACCCGAAGAAAGTGATGGGTTTAAACAAATTGTGGATTTCTTGAATGCAAACCCTATTAAGCATGCATTAACGGTTAATCCCACTATATATACTTCGTGCATTGAACAATTCTGGGCTACTGTCAAGGTCAAAACTGTCAATGGGGAAGTACAGTTACAAGCCCTAGTGGATGGAAAGAAGATAATCATAACTGAATCAACTGTGAGAAGAGATCTTCAACTAGAAGATGCTGAAGGTGTTGATTGTCTACCCAATTCTACCATCTTTGAACAGCTTACACTGATGGGGTATGAGAAAATTTCACAGAAGCTTACTTTCTATAAGGCATTCTTTTCCCCATAATGGAAATTTCTGATTCATACTATTTTACAATGCCTAAGTTCTAAGACTACTGCATGGAATGAGTTTAGTAGCACTATGGCATCTGCAATTATCTGTTTAGCTACAAACCAGAAGTTCAACTTTTCAAAATACATTTTTGAAAGTATGGTGAAGAACTTGGATAATGTGGGCAAATTTTTGATGTATCCAAGGTTTATACAAGTCTTTTTGGATAAACAACTTGAAGGGATGCCTACTCACAACAGAATATATATTGCACCCTCTCACACTAAGAAGATATTTGGAAATATGGTAAGGGTAGGGAAAGGTTTTTCTGGAAAGGAAACGCCATTATTCCAAACAATGGTGGTACAAGATTAAGCAGAAATGGGTGAAGGTTCAGCAAATCCCACTGATCCCCATCACACACCCACTTTTATTCAACCATTAACATCTCAACCTCAAAAGAAACAAAAACCTAGGAAGCCAAAGAGAAAGGACACTCAGATACCTCAGTCTAGTGGTCCTACTAAACATGTAGCAGATGAGGCTGTCTATAAGGAGTTGGATGACAGTTTGGTGAGGGCTGCCACTACTGCTTCTAACTTAGAAGCAGAGTAGGAAAGTGGTGACATAGCTAAGACCCAATCAAAGGAAACACCTAATGAATCTATTTCTCTAGGAACTACTTCATGTGGTGGTCCCAGGCGCCAAGAAACCATGGGGTATACAATTGCTCAAACTAGGTTTGAGAATGTATCTAAACATTCCAATGATCTACTGCTCGCAAGAAGTAACACACTTCGAAGTGGTGAGGATAGTCTAAAACTTAGTGAATTAATGGAATTATGTACCAATTTACAAACAAGCGTTCTTGATTTGGAAAAGACAAAGACCACACAAGCTAAAGAGATTGTTAGTTTAAAGAGGAGGGTCAAGAAGCTTGAACAGAAAAAGAGGTCAAGAACTTATGGGCTTAAAAGTTTATTCAAAGTTGGTCTTACAACTAAGGTAGAATCCTCTGGAGGTGAAGAAAGTTTAGGTGAGGATGCATCTAAACAGGGGAGGATAAATGCTATTGATGCTGATGAAGACATTACCCTGGTTAATGATCAAGATGATGCTGATATGTTTGATGTGAATACTTTGACTGGTGATGAGGCGTTAGCAGAACAAGCAGTTGCTACTAAAGATGTGAATTTGACTGTTGATGAAGTTACTTTGGCTCAAGCACTTGCTGCTTTAAAAAGTGTAAAAAACCAAGCCAATGTTGTAGAAGAGCCAAGTGTACCAGTTAGTGCTGCCAGTACAAAGGATAGTGCTGCTACAACTACAACAACTGCTACGACTCCAAGGAAAGGAATTGTTATTACTGAGCTAGGTACATCTACAACAAAAACAACAATTTCCTCACAACCATCACATGCAAAAGTTTAGGACAAAGGCATAGAGAAACTGATAGAACCTGAGAAGCCTTTGAAGAAGAAAGATCAAATTAGTTTTGATGAACAAGAAGCTATCAGATTACAAGTTGAGTTTGATGAAGAGGAGAGACTTGCAAGGGAGAAAGATGAAGCCAATGTAGCCTTTACTGAAGAATGGGATGATATTCAGGCTAAGGTTGATGTGGATTACCAGTTGGCTTAAAGACTGTAAGCTGAAGAACAAGAGCTGTTCACAACTGAACAAAAAGCCACATTGTTTAAATAACTCATAGAGCAAAGAAGAAAGCACTTTGCAGCTAAAAGAGCAGAAGAGAACAAACCACCAACCAAGACTTAACAAAAGAAGACCATGATTACCTACTTTAAGAACATGGAAGGTTAGAAGTACAAAGACTTGAAATCTAAAGACTTTGATTCTATCAAAGAATTGTTTGACAAAGCTTTCAAAATGGTGAACATGTTTGTGGATTATAGAACAAACTCGGTGGAAGGTAGTTCAAAGAGAGCAGGATATGAGCAAGAATAAGAGGTCACTAAAAAGCAAAAGGTAGATGATGTTCAAGAAACAGCTGAAGTGGATGATGATCAAGAAGCAGCTAAGATTAAAGAGCTCATGAAAATTATTCCTGTGTTGTACCTTTAGCTACTAAGCCTCTAACCATTGTTGACTGGAAGATCCACAAAGAAGGAAAGAAAAGCTATTATCAAATAGTAAGAGTTGATGGAAAGTCTCAAATGTACAGAGTCTTTAGTCTTATGCTTAAAAGTTTTAGCAGGAATGACTTGGAAGATTTGTACAAGTTGGTAAAAGCTAAGTATATGGGGGGGTCAACAGACCGTGGGGATGACTTGGATTTGGTGTTATGGTGTGATTTGAATATAATATTTGAACCACGTGTAGAAGATGAAATTTCGAAGTTGCAAAACCCAAAAGGTACCAGTTTTAAGTGGAAGCTATTTGACTCATGCGGAGTGCATTGCTTGAGTTTGCAATCTGGAATGATTTACATGCTGGTAGAAAAGAGATATCCCCTTACACCATTTACAATTACAAATATGCTAAACAAGAAGCTTCAGGTTGATTATTTTAGTGAAATGGCATATCAGCTTCTTAAGCTTCTCACAAAACAGCGTAAGAATCAATGAAGTGTATGGAAGCATCCTCCTGGTGATTAATGAATCTTTCAATGAAGAAACTTGATGATTTTGGAGATAAATATCAAGTTTAGGGGAGGATTGTTGGGATTAAAAGCCTTCTTAATGCTGTTAGTATTACTGCTGCTCTTATTGATGTTAATGCTGCTTAGTCAAAGTTAGTGCTGCTAGAGAATTTCAATGAAAATTATTCTAAGTGTTAAATACTGCTAAGTAGTTACAATTGCCAGTACAAAGTTACTACTGCTAGAGGAAGTTACTACTGCTAGTGGAAGTTAAGACTGCTTAGAGACTTAGAAGAAAAACTGCTAAGTAGTTACTACTGCTAGTATAAAAGTTACTACTGTTAGTACAAAGTTAATGCTGCTGAAGGAGTTAATGCTGCTAGTGAAGAAGTTAGTACTGTTGAGTTAGTTAGTACTGCTTATGTAATTTGTATGAGATATTTTGGTAAAAGATATGTATAAGTTATTTGTTTAGAAGATTATGATTACTTAGGAAAGTATTGTAAGTCATTTAGGACTCCTTGGTGTATAAAAGGAGGTCATAGGGCATAGAGATTGATATACCAATACCAGTATTGTACCAAAAACACATACGAGTCATTCATAGAATTATCATAGCTTCAAGGTCATTATAACCCTAATACTGTAATAGTATTCATATTATTATAATATTGGAGCTTTTGTTTGTTGAATTATATATTCATATAATTACTGTTTCATTGATAGTTCTTCTTAATATTAAAGATTAGATTACGCATAATCTTTAATACATTCAAACAAAGTTTCTACTATAGCTGTGTTAGATTTATCTAATATAACTAATCCTTATACAAGCTTAAGGAATTCGATCTATTAAAGTGGGATCAACAGCAAAGGATTGTAGAGGCGTACAGAGGAATATGAATCCTGTCAATGCTAGAAACCTAACTGTTAGGGCATGTTATGAGTGTGGTAGTACCGACCATGTCAGGTCAGCTTGTCCTAGATTGAATAGGGCACAAGGACTGGAAGGAAACCATCCAAACCAAGTTGCTGCTAATAACGGGGGTTAGGGTCGTGGAAACCAAGGGAACCAGGCTAGGGGTAGGGCATTCATGTTGGGAGCAGAGGAAGCTCGCCAGGATCCGACCATTATGACGGGTACGTTTACTTTAAACAAGCATTTTTAAACTACCTTATTTGATTCTAGTGCCGATTATAGCTTTGTGTCCACTACTTTTATACCTCTGTTAGGCATAGAACCTAGCGAATAAGGTTTCAAATATGAGATTGAGATAGCTAGCGGGCAGCTAGTAGAGATTGATAAGGTTATTAAGGGTTGCACACTAGAAATCGAGGGTCATGTCTTTGACATCGATTTGATACCATTCGGGCATGGGAGTTTTGATGCGATTATAGGTATGTATTGGTTGTCTAATCATAAAGCTGAAATAATTTGTCATGAGAAAGTAGTGAGGATACCACTACTAGATGGGAAGGTGCTTAGAGTATTAGGGGAAAGACCAGAAGAGAAAGCGACTTTTGATGAGTGCTAAGGCTAGTGATAAGAATCAAGAAGAGATTGTTGTGGTTAGAGATTTTCTCGAGGTATTTCCGGATGATTTATCAGGATTGCCACCCCACCGGGAAATTGAGTTTCCAGATGAGTTAAATCCCTGGTACGTTGTACCAATTGCAAAGTCTCCCTATCGTTTGGCACCTTCTGAATTTTTTTGGTAGGTAGTAGTTGGGGACTAACTCTTAAAGGAACTCAAGTACTAAGGTGTTCCATTTGTCCAAGTTCACATCGCCTATGCTCGGGACCAGCATGGCTGCGAGGGTTTTTTATTTGTATTCTTCTTTTATTATCTCTGTTTCACATATTAAAAGGGAAAATAGGCTTATGGGTTCTTTATAGGCTGTGCCATTGACTATGATAGAGAAGAAGAAACTAATAAGTTGGACAGTTAAAATCGTTATTCGCTTCTGGATTGATGATCATATGTTTTGACAACTGCAAGGGGTCGCAGTTTTTCTAATTGATGAGATCCTTTTAGGTCTGCATCAGATCCAACCAATCAGCTGAGTATTATTTCTTGATTATGGACGTTTTGGAAGGTTGCTTTTGTTGGTAGTGTAGTCTGACATACTTTGATCCAAAGAATACATGTTGTAGAAGACTCGTTATGGACATTTTTACAGATCACCTAATATGCCCTGTGGAATGACTAACCAGTGTAGCGGTCGGTAGCACACTGTTAGTAGTATTCATGGATTTAATGAATAGAGTTTGTAGGCCTTATCTTGATAAGTTTGTGATAGTGTTTATAGACGATATCTTAATCTACTCTAAGACTCAGGAGGAGCTTGTAGAACACTTAAGGTTAGTCTTGGAACTGCTCAAGAAGGAGAAACTGTATGCTAAGTTTTCTAAGTGTGAATTCTGGCTAAGAGAAGTGTAGTTTCTTAGGCATGTGATAACTGGTATTGGGATTCATGTAGACCCTAGTAAGATTGAAGCTGTTAAGAATTGGAAAGCCCCTAGAACTTCGACTGAGGTTCGTTCATTCTTAGGATTGGCTGGATATTACCGTAGGTTCATTGAGAATTTCTCTAAGATAGCTAAGTCTCTTACTATCTTAACTCAAAAGTGTAAGACTTTCGATTAGGGTGAGGAACAGGAATTGGCATTTTAAACCTTGAAGGATAAGTTGTGTAATGCGCCTGTTCTAGCTCTCCCTGATAGACCAGAAGACTTTGTGGTATATTGTGATGTGTCTGGGATAGGACTAGGCTGTGTGTTAATGCAAAGAGGTAAGGTGATAGCCTATGCGTCTAGGCAGCTAAAAATTCATGAGAAGAATTATACGACCTATGATTTGGAGTTGGGTGCAGTCGTGTTTGCACTTAAGATTTAGACACATTATTTGTATGGGATAAATAGTTTCATATATATAGATCATAAGAGTCTTCAACATATCTTTAGTCATAAAGAGTTGAATATGCGATAGGGTCGCTAGATAGAGTTATTTAGTGATTATGACTGTGAGATTCGCTACCATCCTGGTAAGGCAAATGTGGTGGCTGATGCCCTAAGTAGAAAGTAAAAAGTAAAGCCTAAGAGAATTAGAGCTATGAATATGATCCTTCATTCGAGTTTCAAGGATAGGATACTGACGGCTCAAAAGGAGGTTGTGGATGAGTCTGCAGGATCGCAGAAAGGCTTGGATGAGATGATAGAACAAAGAAGTGATGGACTTTGTACTACCTGGATCGAATATGGGTACTTTTGAAGGGTGATGTAAGAACTCTGATAATGGATGAAGCCCATAAGTCAAAGTACTATGTACACCCAAGATCTGATAAGATGTATTACGATTTGAGAGATAGGTATTGGTGGCCTAGAATGAAAAAGGACATAGTTGAGTATGTTAGTAAGTGTTTGACTTGTTTAAAGGTTAAGGCTGAGCATCAAAGGCCATTTGGCTTGCTCCAGCAACCTGAGATTCTCGTATGGAAATAGGAAGGAATAGCTATGGATTTTGTGACTAAGTTGCCTAGGACTAGTAGTGGGCATGACATAATTTGGGTCATTGTAGACTGGTTGACTAAGTCTACTCAATTTCTACCTATGTGTGAGGATTATAAGATAGGTAGATTGGCTAGATCGTATTTGAATGAGATAGTTGCTAGACATGGTGTGCCGATCTCGATCATATCGGATTGTGATAGTCGTTTCACATCAAGGTTTTGGCAGTCAATGCAAGAGGCATTAGGAACTCGTTTTAACATAAGTACGGCTTATCACCCTCAGACCGATGGCCAGAGTGAGCATACTATTCAGACTTTGGAAGACATGCTTAGAGCGTGCGTCCTAGACTTCAAAGAAAGTTAGGATGTTCATCTTCCATTGGTCGAGTTTTCATATAACAATAATTATCATTCTAGTGTGAGATGTGCTCCGTTTGAGGCGTTGTATGGTAGAAAGTGTCGTTCGCCAATTATGTGGGCTGAGGTTGGAGAAGGTCAGTTGATAGGACCTGAGTTAGTGCAAGAAACTACTAAGAAGATCTCGCAGATTAAGGATAGACTTAAGGTGCGCGTGGATCCGTCAGACACAAAGTTATATGATAAGGGAGGAGGAAGCCTCTAGAGTTTAGTGTAGGTGACTATGTCTTGCTCAAAGTGTCGCCATAGAAAGGTGTGGTACGCTTTAGGAAGAAAGGGAAGTTAGCACCTAGGTTTGTTGAACCGTTTGAGATTATTGAGAAAGTAGGCCCTATGGCCTATCGGTTAGATTTGCCTGAGGAATTAAATGGTGTTCATGACACATTCTACGTGTCGAACCTTAAGAAGTATTTGGCTGATCCAACACTGAAAGTACCTTTGGATGAGATTCGAGTTGATGCTAAGTTAAATTTTATGGAAGAACCTATGGAACTTTTAGAAAGAGATTTTAAGAAGTTGAAGCGTAGTAGGATTGCCATCGTCAAGGTTCGGTGGAATTCAAAACGTGGCCCTGAATTCACATGGGAACGTGAAGATCAGATGAAATTGAAGTACCCGTATTTGTTTAGTAATGTTAGTAGTTGAATTTCGGGGATGAAATTCTTTTATGGGTGGTAGAATGCAACCTTTGCCCTTTTTGTGTTCTGAATATTTCATTAGTAGTCCTTTGACTATTTGACTTTTGTCAGTTTATTTAGATTTTATACCGTATTGACGGTGATGATTTTTATGAGATATGTGATGAATTGTAGTTTATTGTGTTTGATAATCCCTTTTGGAAGGTATTATTGTGTTATGTGTATTCCGGGTGGTTTTACCCATGAATTTTAAGAAATCCCAAAAACGAGTCCCGAT
This sequence comes from Tanacetum coccineum, assembly GCA_026074375.1. Lineage (NCBI taxonomy): Eukaryota > Viridiplantae > Streptophyta > Magnoliopsida > Asterales > Asteraceae > Tanacetum > Tanacetum coccineum. The sequence goes on from BQNB010027096.1 coordinate 14,876, forward strand.
ACGTCCGTTAAATTCCAAAGTGAGTTTTGAAGGTTTAAAGTGAAAACATGTCATGTGAATACTCCTATGGTTAATGGAAAAGTATTTTAAAGTAAAAAAATGCTAATAACTTTGTAAATTTTACGTTGATTTTCCGATGTATGTTAAGTGATTTCAACACGAAAAGAAAGTCCCGAGTCCTCTTTGGATCTATGGCCGGTCAACTAATGGTCAAAGGGACAAGGAGGCTTTTTTAGCAAGCTGTCCAAGTGTGTACACGTATATTCCATTTTACTAGAAACTTTTGAACATAATACATTCATTTACAAAAAAATATAACACACATAAGTGTGTGTGCTTGTGTTCGTCCCGCCACCTAACACCACAAACCACCAATAGTTTCCAACTTTGATCAATAACTGTTATTTGGGTTGATTAAGATAGTTTTGGGTAATTCAATTTAAACAACGTTTGGGTTATCCGATTCGTGTCAAAATCTACAAGTTTGAAGATTTTCTTGTAAGTTTTTAATTTAAATTTCGTTTGTCCTTTTGGGTTTATTTTGATGCATAGATGTTAGTTGTACAAGTTGATCGTTGTGAAAATCGATTTCTAAAAGTGAAACGAATAAAATAAGGGGTGTTTGGTTCGTGTAACATAAAAAGGAAAAAAAGGGATTTTGTAGTTTTGATGTTGTGGTCGTGATGGTTGAATAATATTCGTTGCTAGATAGCTTATTTTGAGCTTATTTCGTGGCTTATATGGGCTTATAAGCCCATGTCACTAGTCAAAATCACTAGGGAAGTGATTTTTGATTATTTTTATGTTATGACGTATGTTGTGGACTATTTTTGAGGCTTGTGGTAGTAACCAAAAGCGATACGAGCTTAATAGCTTATTTTCAAGCTTAATATACGTATTTTGGAGTTTATGGACTCACGGCCCAATAAGTCTATTTGAGCCGCAACTTAATGGGAGGGCTTATTGTGGTCAGGATTATTTTTACATATAATTATATACTTATATATGTAAATGGACTTTGGTTTTGGACTTAATTTGTATTTTGGACTTATAAATATCCTAATGGACCCTTGTTAGGGCCTTAAGGCCCAATAAGGGATGTTTAGTAGTTATGAGAGTTTTGAGGGACTTTTGAAAGTGGAAATGTGTTTACAAAGTGATATTGAATGATAATTTGGAGAAAAAGTGTTGGTAAGCGTTAAAGATTGAGATTTTGAAATTTTGTCGAAAAGTGTCGAATTTGAGAAAATTGATGAAAATAAGGTTTGAAACCTTGGAAAACGTTTTTAAACTAAAAAAACCGGGTCCAGGCGAAATTTCGTAAAAAGTTTATACTTATAAATTTTCTTAAAAACATGAATTTTGATTTTAAATAATAAAATAATATTTAATTATTTTATTTATTTAATAAATTCACTAAAAGACAAAAAATATATTTTTTTCTCGAAACTTTTCGGATATGTTTACTATGAGTAAACGTGTCATTTTTAACCGTATAATAATTATTTTAAAGTGTCTAAGGTTACCGATTGGACTTGTCGAGATATATTTATAATTATTAATTATAAATAATTATTTATATTACCTATCTATTTTCTCTAAATAGTATAAGTATGTATTATCGAGGAATGAGATTGATATGATTATGGAGATAAGTCGTCAACCATCACACCACTAAAACTATTTTGGGTAATTGTACAACGTGTCTAAACTCTATGCATCAAACGTGAAGATTATTTTAGAAATGGATGATTAAAATGGAACGTTAACCGGACTAGGTCGTGTGCGGGCGTCGTTTCATTTGCTTGTGTGATTAAGATTGGGTAGCTAAAGACTTGCTTGAGGTGATTTCTCGTAGCTCCACTTTTTACTGTTTTTCCGTAGGGGGGAAATGATACTCAAATGTCTTTTGAAATATTTTTGAATTGATCTGTGCGAAATGTGTTTTTGTTTTTGGGACAAGATATGTGCTTGTGACTGCTATGTGAATATTATGCGTGATTGTTTGGATCGGATGGGTAAGCCTACCCAGTTATGTGTGTGGTTATTTGAGTAGATTGTACCCTACCCAGTTTGATTGGGTCCTGCCTAATTTTAGTGCTCCAGTTGTAGGCCTTTAGGGCGTAAATTGACATATGGTTATTGATTAGTGGTGATGCTAAGGTTGTTTGCATATATTCTCTGTCATATAGCACTATTGTCCACTGTTGATATATTGGCACATGCTTTTGGTTTAAGGTCAAACCTACAGAGCTTACCAACATTATTGTTGACGTTTTCGAGTATCATTTTCAGGTGAAGTGAAAGAAGAGTAGTTTGGTGTTTGATAGTAGACTTAGAAGTATCCTGTGTGGAATTTCGTTTGAAGTCTTGCTTGCTTGTTGTTTGATTCTAGTATTTGGATGTTTTGGAATAAGTTTGGATTATGGTCCCTTGTGAGGGAATATGAATAATTGTAAGAGATTTTAGATTTTAGTTGCAATTTGGGACATCACTTGAGTTTGTTCAAGGTTGATGGTCTTCATAGCACTTGGAGTTCATGCAAATGTAGTTTTCTCTATTTTGTATCTTGTGTTATGATTGATCATTATGTTCATTCCAAGTTTTTTGCATGTCAGGTATGACAATACGGACAAGTAATCTGGGGGGGAGAATGTCCGAGTATGGCTCCCGTTATAGCAATTTATATATCTAGAATCATAGGATCACAAATATTGTCCTGCTAAATCCGTGCTAGGATATCGCCTCTAGCTTAACTAGATATCGAATAGTGCCTTTGGTTTAGTGAACATGTTGACTAGCATGTGTACCTAGATAATAAAACAAATAACATTCCGATTCCATTGGATAGTATACGGACAAGTGGACTACTAGTATATAAATTGTCGTTAAGCAGTAAGTCGGTAAAGTCTCTATGAGCTAGGGTTTGACAAAAACACCATTGCTTTAATCCCTAAGATAGATTATAATCAGCAAATAAGGATGCTTTATGCGGATGCTTTAATAGTGACAGAATTAACATGTCTAGGTCTTAGGAAGATGTAATGCCTAAGCCTTAAGAATGATATTCCACCTCGAGATAAGTAATCATTGCACTAAATAAACAAACCAACATTCTAATTGGATTAATAATAGCTAATACATTTTCTTATAATTGGCTCGACCACTCTTTTATCTTATGTTAATTTGCTTGCGTGGGTTAAAGTGTCTTGAATTGATTGTAGTCACCACCAAACCCGTGCCAGTATCTCAGACTGAAAACCCCCTTATCTATTAGATTTAGGATTAACTTAGGTTTAGGATAGATTAGACTAACATAGATTAGATTACCAAGATATTAATAAATTAAAAGATTTAACCTCACTTCAAGTGTTCGACACCCTACTTACCACGAAACTACCACCGATCGGGTACACTGCCCGTTAAAGTGTTGTTTTTGGTTTAGTAGTTGGAAAAATATAAATTTAAAACTTGAATCATAATTTAACACCACACAACGACACATCAAGTTTTTGGCGCCGTTGCCGGGGAGTGAAAATAATCTTGATTGTTATTTGATATTTTGGTTTTTAGCATTAGATTAGATCTAACCCTTAGGATTATTGTAGTTTAGAATAAGTTTATATTCCTGTCTATTTGCTAATTGTACGGCGTATTCAGTTTACTGAATACGATGTATAAGTTATTTGACGGTTTTCTGCCCTAGTAAGTTTATTACAGGATGGACGACCCGAACATTACTATAGAAGAATACATCAGGCTTGAGGAAGAAATAGCTCGAAAACATGGGAAAGTGTTTAACTGGGAAACTGCTAAGTATGGTAAGATCTCGTATGATGAAGACATTCTCGACCTCAGATCCGTTGAAACTGAATTCCCAGCTATTGTCTTCAATGATAATTTGACATCAAATGAAACACCTTCTTGTGAACCCACGGTAAGTTCTCTTAACGATGAAATTGACTTTAGAATATCATTTAATGAATCCGACGATGAAGATTACACGATAGTTTTTGACAAAAACTCATTTTCTAATAAAATAATTTCTACCTATGATTTGAAAATGGATTCGGAAAACTATAACAAAAAAGTCAATAAGCCTTTATTTCCACCACCCAAGCCTACGGTCAGTTGTATTGATGATTTAGACTTCTTTAAAGATTTTAAGAATGAATTTCCAACCATTGTTTACAATGATGCTCTTACATCTAAATCAGATTTCTCAACTGAACCCACTTTATACCCTCAACATATCAATGAATTTAATTTTAAAGATGAAACATCGTTGTCCAAATATGATGAAGAGGAACTGGTGTAAAGGTTTCATCATAGTCAATGGTAAGAAAGATCCTGATGGCTTCCATTCTTGCCACTGGTGCAAAGGTTTCATAATATTCAATTATTTCATCCTGACTATAACCTTGAGCAACCTGTCTTGCTTTGTTCTTGGTAACAATTCCATGTTCATCTTTCTTGTTCCTGAACACCCATTTGGAGCCTATGGTTATTTTCCATAAGAGAGTGGAGCAAGAGTCCAGACTTTGTTTCTATAGAATTGGTTCAGCTCTTCTTACAATTAAACAACCCTGATAATGCCTTAATTATACATGTTTTAGGCGGCGTTATTGTATATATTTTCATCATTTCTCGTGAACTTTTGATACTTAATAGCATGAAATGTGTGCAGGTTCACTTGAAGTTAGTCCAAGCTCAAAAGTACTCAAAATGCAAGTGTTTATGCCTTATGGAAGTCAAGTTAAAATAAAATAAAGAATAAAGTCCAAGATAAAGCAAGAGTGCGCCGCAGTTTTCCTTGTGTGCGCCGCACTTGGTCACGAATTAAATGAAAGCAGTTAATACCCGAAGTACGATTCACTTTTAAATAAGTATGTCTCACTTCATCCCAGTATTAATGAATTTTCAACCGACATAGGCTGAGTACGCTGCACTTCACTCCTCGCCCAACCTATAAATAGAGATGAATTTCAAGCCATATGGATATATCATACACACACTTCCAACAAAATATCTCTCTATTCTTTATCATTTCTTGGAGTTCCAAGCATGAAATTCCGGCAAGATGAATACGGTTTCATAATATTTAGTATAATACGTGTTTAGTAGGATTCAATACTTGTAAACGGGTTGTGTTTTGATTCGTTTAATATCCGAATCTCGTATGTTTCTTATTTCCCTATTTAACTTTGTTATTATGAACTACATAACCATGAAAGATCATTATACGCATTTTGTTTGTTAAAAAGCTCAACATCAAGATCCAAATACTTCACACACAATACACTACTTTGCATTTCTAAATTCACATCATCAAAAATAGCAGTAGAATTCATCACACATATCATAACATCTTGAGACATGATTTTGTGTAAGAGTCGATCATTTTTAAGAAAATGTTCTTTCTTATGAATTTCAAACCACTATTTGTCTACAGAACATTGTTGAACATCAGCTTCTATTTGGTTAAAAACTGTTTGTACTTCCTTTACCTCATTTAAAAGATCTTTATCAAAACCATTGAATATGTATTTTAAGGTCTTTAAAAATAGAATAATTTCATTTAGAAAAACAGCTTTAGTGTGTTCAAACCCCCATTCTCTTTTGTTATAGCATCAGGTGTAATCCGCTTTTTCACCATGGTGTTAAATTGGCCAAGATGGTATTTAAGCTTTTTAAGGCTTGTATTAACCAGGCTTACCTTAGGATGTTCCTTAGGAGTGTCAATTTTGACAGGTGACGAAGCAAATCGGTCCGTATTTATAACAACCCAAGAATTTTCATCAAATGCAAAACTTATTTTACTATTATCACAATTGTATGGGGAAAATTTTCACTTTATTTCATTACTTGCATTATCAATATCTCAGTATGTCATAACTAAAGTAGACAAGCTCACACAACCTATCTA
>BQNB010027096.1:21989-57941 GCA_026074375.1 Tanacetum coccineum
AATAAACAAACCAACGTTCTAATCGGATTAATAATGGTTAATACAGTTTTCTTATATAAGGTTCGACCGCTCTTTTATCTTTTGTCTATTAGCTTGCGTGGATAACAATGTCTTGAATTGGTTGTAGTCACCAACCAAACCGTGCCAGTCTCTCATGCTGAAAACCCTCCTTTTCCTATTAAAATTAAGATTTAGACTGACATAGGTTTAACATAGGTTTAGATTAGAGTAGAATTAACATAGATTAGAAAACCAAGATATTAATTAAATTGATAGATTTAACCTCGCTCTTAGTGATCGACACCCTACTTACCACGAAACTACTACCGATCGGGTACACTGCCCGTTAAAGTGTTGTTTTTGGTTGAGTCGGCAAAATATAAATTTAAAACGTGAATCATAAAAATATACACCACACAACGACACATTAAGATATCAAATGTAACTTCAAGTAATTAAGAATGAAATTCAAGTATGGAGGTAAGAAACTGCAGCTCAGAGGAACACACAAGTCCAATGTGGTACTGTTAAATGAAAAAAAGGGTGAGAAGAATGCAAAACAAGTAGCACAAGGGGGAGTCCATCTCCTCCTCGGTATGTAATCCCAAGGCCAGAATAAACTGTCTCCAGCTCAATTGTCTCCTGGCTCCACTAAGCTGAAACTGAATAGTACCAGGAGCATCAAAGTCAAGCAATACCTCCCTAAATATAAGTGTGCTAAGAAACTCCAGAATAAGCTCCCTAACCAGAGGTCCCCTAGTACTAAACAGCCTCCCCAAGCCTGACTAGTAAACACGGCTACACCGGCCTCATCACGGAGCTCTATCGCCATCCTAGCAAACAAACCGTCCCTTAGAAGCTCAGGCATACCCTAAAAATCTACAACCTATACACTGTGTATCTCTCGACTGTAAATCCTCTCCAATCTTGACTCAAAATCTGATATATCTGAATCAGTATACTCCAACCCCTCGTACCTAAGAAATCGGTGTCTCTACTTACGCGGTGGAAGAGCCATATCTACAAAATCAACGAGGAAAGCACAAGAGTATAGAAATTTAAACCTTCTGTTATTAGAGTGGATACAATGTATTCATAAGTAGATACGCCGTATAGGGATCTAAAAGTCAATACGCCGTATAGATTTTAGTTAATACGGCGTATGGGTCTAAAATTCAGGATCCTTATCTTACTCAATACGCCGTATTCATTTGACTGAACACGCCGTATTGATGTTTTAAAATTGGGTAAAAATTAGTCAATACGGCGTATTCATGTGAGTGGATACGTCGTATTGAGTCTGCAGAATGAAAACGGAAGGGGGTTTCCCCTATTTACCCATTTTACGTCATTTAAAACCTTTCAAACTTCTAAGACTAATTCAGGGGGTAAAGAAGTCCTAAAAAGAATCCATCTATGGCGTTACACAAAATCCGCGAAAGCCTAACCCTAATTAAAATTCAAAATCATAAATTGAAAGAAAAGAAAGGGGTGAGACACATACCGTAGGATTGAGATAAAAGAGTGTATGACAATGATAACAAACGATCTCCAAGATTTGGTTCGGTAAAAATTTCGTGTGTGTGTGGAGTGAAAGTGTGTGTTAAAATTAGATCCGACGTATTGAGTCGGTTTTTATACCCAAACTCGATACGCCGTATCGATGTTTGATTAATACGCCGTATAGGCAGATTTTGTTGACTTAGTCAACACAAGTTAAAAGTAGTGATACGCCGTATAGGTTTTACTCTAATACACCGTATCAAACCTTGGAGACCAATTTTCATAGAATAAAACAAAGAAAACGTACATTGGCCTCCGCAACTTTATTGCATAATCACCATCCTTATAACACCGCTTAGGGTCGAACGAAATGCCAAACAGTGCACGTAACATTTCCAAATCATGATTTTTATACATAAGTTTATGACAAAACTTCCCGTTCTGAAAGTTTTAGTGACTTTATCGTGACTCGTTTCAGAAAGCACATATGACCCTTGTATATTTTTGTTACCCACTGAAGACTGTACTGTATCAACTTCATTATTATCATTGTCTTTTTCTGATTTTAAATCATCAGGATGAATAACGTTGAAAGGGAATAAATCATTAAAGTACAAAACGTTTTGTTCCTTTTCATCACATTCAGACAATGACGTTTCATCTTTTAGTCACTCTCTATGAATTACTAAGGACTTCAACTGCCAAAAAAGTAAAGAAAAATTAATTTGTATTTATCAATGCATGAAACACATTTAAATGCTTATTTGAATCAGATTACCTCGCAAAATAAACTGATATTAACCGGTTCATAGGACTGAGATTTTTTATACGTCGAATCTCGACCTTAGCTCATAAACCTTTCATCAAACACATAATGTGCATAATATATGATCATTAAATTTGTTCTAAAATCAATTTAAAAACCAAACAAAAAACCACATATGTTCAAATAGGTTACATAAAATTTTAACAAACACATATATAATTATTAGAATAATCTGCATTTGTTTACCTTCAGTGCAATTGTTCGTGTACGTCTTGAGATGTAACACTATGTTAATATAAATCTACACAATATAGAACATGAATTAAAAAACAGAGTTGCTGAAATCAATTGAAAAATAAAATGATTATTTACTTACTTTTAATAAAATCAAAATCATACATACAAAAATTCATGGATAAAAAAACTTACCAATGGGTTTAGAGAATAACCATCAAACCCATAATGCACATTTTTTTTCATTCCTTGTGTGACTCAAAAACTTACCAACGGGCATGCAACATACTTGTTTTGGGAGCCATGGTAAGTCGTTTGTAGCCGTTTGGTACTAAGATCTAACCTAAAATCACTGCTAAATAAAACATCAAACCAAGAAACTATTAATTTTACCTTAAGAATGGGTTAGGGTTCTTGATTGAAGGAGAAACTTATTTCATGAATTGATGAAGGATGAAACGACAAAATTACTCGAATGAATCATCAAACTAAAAAATTATCAATTTTATCTTAAAAAATGTGTTAGGGTTTTTGATTGAAGGTTAAAACACTTTTTTAAGAATTGTGTGATTTGCTTTTAATTTGTAACTGATGGGAGGCAAAGAGATGGAAAACAACCCTTTATATTCATCTTTAAATTCTGCAAATGATGAAGGTATTAGTACTCGACAATAAATCACGATCACAAGACTAAACATGGGAAATATATAGAAAATAAAGTCATTAATACTGCCACATTAACTATAGGAAACTGTATCTTATATATTATAAGAAAGATATAAGATAAGATATAATGAATTATTAATGGAATATGTTTATAGTTAAAATTAATAACTTTTTACATCTATATAGAAAACTGATATAAACCATCATCCATTAGGGAAACTCGTTAAACAAAATTTGTAAAAAAATATAAAATCAGAAAATCGTTAAACAACATCGGTTTTCAAAACCGCTGCTTTGTGCGGGTACCATGCTAGTGTATATCAATAACCTTTTCTCAGTTTTATATGTTACAATATTGATATGGTGGTTACATATATTTCCCATTAAATCACTTATTTATCATTAATATAACTGTTACAAGTTTTGAGGTTACATGATGATTAATGGGATGTTACAAAAAGAATTATAATCAGCAATGAAAGCATTACTTGTAACGGTCCATCACACACTTTCTTCCTTCTTTCCTATGAGTTGTTCTCTTCCATCTACTTCATGAAAGACGGCTTCTATATCTGCAAAAGAGAAACATAAAGCTTACAGAAAATAAGATGGAATATTGTACCACGGTTACAAACCACTAACTGCCAGATAGTTTTTTTTCTTTGGTCGAAGCAAGTGCTGATTCTGGCATCAACCTGAAAGTCGAGAAGAAAAGCAAGTATTCATAAGTAGCCCAAATTAATAAAAGATATTGACCACTCTATGGTACGAAATCAAACTCATAAGTTGCTAAATAAAACTTTGATATATAATCTATGTATGAAACAGAGGTAGACAAGAATGGTAACGGGTAGGTTCCAACTGAAATTGATCATTTTTCTCCACCTTTTATTTGTTTAACAATAGGGATAGTTTTATATATATATATATATATATATATATATATATATACTAGTTGCAAAACCCGCCCGTTGGGCGGGTATGACTTCATGATAATACATGTCAAATTTTAAATGTACGTAAAGCAATCGCAACATAATGAAAAATCAAATTAAAACTACAATATAAAAGTAAATAAGTGTGTATGCAAGGAGGGTGGGTATTATTTATCACATACTTGTGATTGATTTTGTTTATAGAAATCAAAAATGACAATTGTGTGTGGTACTTTTACACCTACTTTATTAGTCAAACATAAAGTGTATAGCAGAGAATTAAAAGTTCAATTAGGCAACCTTCTTCTCAAGTGTGTCCTTAAGCCTTTATTGATTTAACCGTACATACATATTTGTTAAATTGTCAATGAACTTAGCAGTTGGGCTGTACATAGATGCAAAAGGAATCATACTTAGTTCGAGCATAAACTATACAACCGTAAAAAGTATACGAAGAACAATATTTTTTGGATTGTTTAAAAATTAAAAAAACAATAAAGCCTTACCATTCACGGATAATCTTAAAAGCCTCTTTTGTTGCATATGGCAAGCTTGTCTTAGGATCACCCTCATTTATATAAAGATTTAAACATGCTATCGGCACGTGTTTGGTTCTGTAAAATTGGAAAGAGTAATTGAGCAATAACTGTTGTAACTCTAAAATAAACTACACTATTTATGTGAAAGGATATTGCAAGATTAAAACAAATCTTAGTAGATCTCCACCTTTCCATCAATCAAAACAATTAAAAGTGTAGAGATTACCTTGTGAAATTACCATAGAACTGAAAGAAGCGTAGTATAAACTCTTCCTCGGACATTTACACTCGACTTGTGACCTGCTTACCATATTAGTTAAAATTTCTACGTTTGCTTCTTTAATAAACGTTGTGTAACAAAGGAAATCATAAATTTATAACAACGTGTAACGAAGGTATGAAGCTGTATTTGATACTGCCCTAAGTACAGACTCTATTGTATGGATGAGTTGATGAACAAATGCTTCACTGAACTCAAATTCCTCATGGTCGTGTGGATCATGAGCTGCCTCCACCTGCAAGGATTCATTTGTGCCCTCAAGGGGTGTATAAGACTGACCTTGATGTGTTTGCAAAGACATAAAACCATGGTGCAAAACTAAAAAGAAAGAGATTGTTAATACAAACATTCGCGTAAAAATGATATTATATTTAATGATCTTCATGTTTTGATAATAACAAATATAATGTCATACTACCTAAAAGTTTACGTAAACAAGTTATTTAGTCGTAAGTTTACTTGACGACGACAAATCACTTAAGGTATGAATGTGACATTATTAAACGTAGTTAATGGTCAAAGAAAAATATTTTCTATTGCACTTAAACTTAATCATTTGCATAAACCTTTCTAATTAAATGATTTTAAGTAAACACATGATTACTTATAAGCTAGTTATATTAATCATGTAAGACAAAATATGATTAACCATAAGTGGAAACAATCTTTCCAAATCTTTTCAAAACTTGCTAAATCTAAAAAATCTTTCCTTATTTATGTTAAGAAATATTTTCCTTCTAGAAGAATCTAATAAATCTGATTTTTAAGTACATAAGAATATTTTGTTAAGAATTAGGGTTAATCACAAAAAGATAAAAACTGTCCCAGCTGCATCTCACGGATCCAGCAAAACCAAAGGAATGGTGGATCCGTGGATCCGTGCGTCCAACTATTTGGACCAGATTTGAATTTCAAATGTTGGCTATAAATACCAACCTCATGTCTTCATTTTAAACAACTCTTTCCAATATTTTTCTTTCTAGCTTTTTCATTTTTATACAATCTTTGATCATTATACTTGTTTCATAATCCATTACAAGTGATCATCTCATTCCACTCTTTAGTGAAGAACACTAATGAAGACGTAAAGCTTCAAGTGTTATTAGTCTAGTTGTGTCATCATGGTTGTGATAATCATTTATCTTGTATATGTGTTGTGTGTTGTGTATATCATATGTGTATGATAGGTTAGTATTTAGGCCTTAAAATACATAGTGTGTTAGATTGGTTTTATCTTGAAGTAGAAAAAGTGTAAACGACATGTACGGTTTTCTCCGCCTAAAGGGAGCTTGTTGACATAGTGAAGAAAACTCTCAAGTTTGGTACTTGGGGAGTGGAGTAGGGCGAAGAGGAGCTTCGTAGCTAAACCACTATAAATCATTGTGTCATCGGTTTGATCTTTCCTATCTTTACTTATTTATATTTCGTATTTACTTATTTGTTTATTACGTCGCTATCATATACACTTGTGTATATCTCTTGATTTTACATAAGTAGACAATCTAAGTTTTATTTTTAAAACGGTAAAACTATTCAACCCCCCTTCTAGTTTCCACGCTATGAATATCTTCAAATCATACAACATAATACTAGGTATAAAATCATCAATATAAAGCTATAATAACATCTTCTTTTAATCTAAAACCCCCCAATTATATTTCTAACTAAAATCACGATATAAACTAATCAATCAAACTATAACTAAAATTTACAATTACATTTAATATGGAAATAGTTAAGAACATATGAATTCCTTTCTTGATAAAAAATTAAACCAAAGCCTTCTTGAATTACCTCATGTGGTTATATTGGCTTATGAAGTGTTATTGCTACATTTCTCTCCAAAAATCCTTAAGTAAGACAGACACCTATACACATGTTAATCACTACATTTTAGGTGTTATAAGCTCATAAGGGCATTGTTGTAATTCTGCCATTCAACTTAACAATGCACCGTTAGTCCCTGTCATTAAGTTCGTTACACTAGAGGTCCTTTTCCATTAGATATTTGCATTTTTAGTCCTTATTTCATTAAACACTAACTTAACTAACATTTTAATATTCGATACATTTGATTCATATATCTATGACTAAACTTTAAATTTTGGGGGTGGTACAGTTTGTAGCAAAGAGATTGAAATTTTTGGGTAATCCGACGTCTATGAAATGGAAATTGATGGCTTTGTTTATGTCACGGGTCCCACGGATGGCGCCATGTTTATGTATGGTACGTAAAGCAAGGATTGGTATAGTTTAGGGTGTGAGATTAGGCTATTTGTATGTTTGGTTTCCCTTGAGTGGTAAGAACCCTGAGATAAGGGGGTTTATATAAAGTCGGGGTAATGCTCACATGCAACCAGGGTTTTGTGTAAAGCCGTCTTTGAGGTTGTGCGAGGTGGGCGCATATGGCCCCATAAATTATCCCCTTAACAATTGGATGCATGTGTACACATATTTTTCTTAAAGAAAAAGGTATTCAGATGAGAAAAATATCTTAAATGGTAACACGTTTAATGTTTAGATAACTAATTTGCATTATATCTTATAACTAGTGACACTTTATATATAACATTCTTTCTCGAAAGACCCTATTATGTAATTTCGTGTGGCCCTCAAAAATTTCAAAAATTCTGGCACTAACTTGGTTTAGTGTATGTAAAATGTGGAGAAGATAAACTTAGCTATTCTCATGAAATTTATATGTATTTATAGGGATGCATTTTGATTTGTGTGTGATATGTGGATGTGATCCGACGGTTCTGGATGATCCACGTGGGAGTCATCTTATGAAGAAGACAAGAATGACATGTGGCGTGATATTCTAGGCTTTTTACGTTATGGGAATATTCATATAAGGTAAGATCTGCATTTCATAACGGAATACTCGCGACATTACCTCTACACTTGGTTCTGGGTCTCTTCCTCTATTAATTAGCTTGCTTAATTGAGGTGGGATGCTACGTATTTATTTTTTTCTCTCTTTGAGGGGTTCTATTCAAGTTGTTGCCTTTCTAAATTTTTTTTACCTCTACACTTGGTAATATGTAACAAAATGGGTGTAATTTTTTCTCTAGAGATTGATTCCCCAGTTAAGACTTGTTACACTCTTAACTGGTGTTTTCTTGGAGAGTTGATCCCTCGGGCGAAATGTATTGGGCCTTTAGCTTTGTGGCTCGGCTATAGACATATGGACTTTACCCATTGGGCTAAAACTCCTATACGTTGTCATGGAACAATGGAAATTTTATGGCATGTAGGACAAAATATTTTAAATCGAACAAAAGGCGAATGACACCCAATTGCCAATATGTTGTCATCCTATTTTGCCGATGTTGATCTCGGTGGCAGAATTCAATGAAATTCGTGTGGTTGATGGAAAACGGGCAAACTAGCAAGACTTAAGCCGCCATGAACCCGAGAAGATTTTAGCCATTCAGAACCATTTAGGGGAGAAAATGGCGTTTTTGTAATTTTTAAGTTGCGTTTTCTGAATTGTTTCCTTTTCCATATTTATTAAGGATTTTATTTTCTTTGTTTGCTGGACCTAAAAGGTTCGTGTTAGGGTTTTTTGTGAGACTTTGATTATTTGATTACAAGTAATAAAAATTTGCCCAACTGTTTTTGTTTAATTCGTTGTTGTGTGTTTGACCATCGATCTGACATTATAGGATTTTATATTAAATGTTAAATAAAAGTACGATTTTATATGAAAGATTAAACAAGTTAACAAAGTTACCTTGACCCTCCAACGACCACCATCGTGTGCACCATTCAAGGGTTTATGGCTTGGAAGCGATAAAGTACAACTTCATCTGTAGCATTAGCAAATACTTTTCGTTTTCAACTTCATTTGTAACATTAGCAAATACCTGCCGTCGCAACGAATGCAAAAACAATATCATTGTGTAGCTGCAAAGTAAAGTTCTCATATATGTCATGTACAACGAAAATAACAACACTAAGGGTGTGTTTGTTTTTGCCAAAAATGTTTGAACCACGTTTGACGTCCGACCAGTCAGACGCGGTCAGGCGTTTTGGTTGTTTGTTTTTATTTCGAGAGTCAAACGCGGATAGATGGTTCATGTTTGACTGAATCAGACTTGGTGATAAGATCTTACTGCCTCTTACCCATATGTATCCAGCATTCAAATCCACAAAATCAAACAAAAGCTTGGATAAATACACAAGGTCTTAGATTTATCAAGTTGTTTACAAAATCTTTTAAGTTTATACAAGTTTGATATTAACCCATCATCGATCTAGGAACAAAAATCATAAAACAACCTACCAGAGACCATGGTAAGGATCTTAAAGCACAATTGTTTTCTTCTTCTTGATTTTCAGCGAAAGCAAACCATAAAGGATAAAAGTGTGTTCTATGTTTTGATGTTTTTAGCAAAAAGAAAGAAGCATGTGTTTGTGAGCAGTGTTATAGAAACAAGTATTATACAAGTGTTTCTTATGACTGCATATGTATTAGGTTTAAATGTGAAATAGGGTTTTACTTGTTTCTTATATGGGCTTATTTTCTATGTGTAAATTTGTTATAAAAGTTGAGCTATTTTTGGTTATTAATAAATTGGGCTAAAATATTTTATAAAATTGATTGGGCTACAATATATTATCAATATTAGGTGTGATTTGGTAATATCTACATAAACCGAAACCAAACCAAATTCATCCGGTTTTCGGTTCGGTTAAGCATAATTTGAATTCGGCTCGGTTCGTATTTTGGTTTTGCCAAAAAAAATTTTTTTAACCGAACTAATTAATGGACAACTAAGACCATACTTAAAAATGGGAAATTTAAACTAGTCAGACAATTATAAAAAACAAACAACATTATTTCATTCAGATTCAGACTTTATGACCACCTCTTACCAGTATGATGTGGTAGTCAGATTCAGACACAAAACATCTTAATGAAACAAACATGACCTAACATTTATAACAAGTATAACTGAGTATATTTTTTCATTTCAAATGTTTTCTATAGACTAATTATATAATAATTTTAATAAGAATACATGTTTCAAATATAATATGTTAACAATAATAAATAGAATATTTTAGTTCATTTGGATATCAAAGTTAATATGGATACCAAGCGACTAATCCACACCTTCCATCTCCATCTTGATCTAATGGATAAGATTAAACCCAAAAACCATTTTCATCTTTTTTTTTCAAATATTAATATCTCTCAAACCGTTGATCGTTAAGCGAAAAAATTTGTTGGTATAAATATTACGATATTTAATCTATACATTCTTTTTGTGTTTTGGTGATGACAAACATGTAACTTATAACACATAACATAAAGTTCTTAAGTTACTCGTGATCACAAATCATCAATGTATTCATACGTCAACTGTTGGGATTAAAAGCTTCTTGATGCTGTTTAGAGTTACTGCTGCTATGTTAATGCTGCTGGTGTATAAAGTACTACTGCTGATCTTAAAAGTTAATGCTGCTAGTACAAATGTTACAACTGCTCAAAGATTAAGACTGCTGAAAGAGTTTCTACTGTGAAAGAAAGGATAAAGACAGAAGAAAGGATAAAGATTGATTGGAGATCAAGATTACTTACGTGATAAGTATGAGTTATTTATAGAATAGATCATAGAGAATATTCTAAGTTTTAGGAATATATTGTAAATCAACTAGGACTCCTTGGTGTATAAAAGGAGATCCTAGGGCAATGTGTAATGTGTGTGTTTTAACGATTTGATAAGTATAGTTCATAGCTTTAAGGTTTTGTAACCCTAATACTAGAAGAGTATTTGTATTATTTATGATAATAATATTGGAGCTTTTATTGTTGAATTCTATTGTTTTGTGTTACTGTTTTATTGAAGAATTCTTCTTATATTAAAGATTAGATTCCGCATAATCTTTAGTATTATCAAACAAAGTTTCTTAACTAAGTTGTGTTAGATTTATCTAGCATAACTAATCCTTAAAAAGCTTATGGAATTCGATCATTAGAAGTAAACTGGGATCTAACAAGTGGTATCAGAGCTTGTTGCTTTAAGAAACTTTGCTAAAAAGACATGGATCAAGACTCAGCACATATGGTGGCTGCATCAAAAGTGCCTATGCTCAAACCATGTGAGTATGAGCTTTGGAGGATGAGGATGGAATAGTACATCCAGATGATTGATTATTCTCTATAGGAAGTCATAGAGAATGGTAATGCACCTCCAATAACAAAAGTTGTTGAAGGTGTTAAGACTACAATTGCTCCTACAACTGCTGAAGAAAATGCACAAAAAAGGTTAAAGTTGAAGACAAGAAGCATTTTATTGATGGGCATCCCTAATGAACATCAATTGAAGTTTAACTCTATCAAAGATGCCAAGTCATTACTAGATGCTATTAAGAAGAGGTTTGGAGGGAATGCTGCTACTAAAAAGACTCAAAGGAATCTTATAAAGCAGTAGTATGAAAATTTTACTGCATCTAACTCAGAGGTGTTAGATCAAACCTTTGATAGGCTTCAAAAGCTTATCAGTCAGTTGGAGATTCATGGTGAAAGTATCTCACAAGAAGATGTGAATCAGAAGTTCTTAAGAAGTCTGTCACCAGAATGGAACACACATACCATTGTGTGGAGGAACAAGCCTGAGATAGATACATTAAGCATGGATGATCTTTACAACAACCTGAAGATCTATGAACCAGAGGTCAAAGAGACATCAAGATCAAGCACAAACACACAAAACGTAGCCTTTGTGTCCTCATACAGCACCAGCAGTACAAATGGAGCAGTTAATACTGCTCTTGGTGCTACAACTGCTAGCACTCAAGCTACTGCTGTTAACTCAACAACAATTGACAACTTGAGTGATGCTGTCATCTGTGCTTTCTTTGTAAGTCAACCAAACAGTCCATAACTTGACAATGAGGACTTGCAATAAATTCATCCTGATGATTTAGAAGAGATGGATTTAAGGTGGCAGATGGCTATGCTAACAATGAGGGCAAGGAGATTCTTGAAGAACACTGGAAGGAAGTTTTCTATGAATGGTACTGAGACCATTGGGTTTGATAAGTCCAAGGTGGAGTGTTACAACTACCGCAAAAGGGGACACTTTGCAAGGGAGTGCAGGGCTCCAAGGAACCAAGAAAACAGGAATAGGGAGATCACAAGAAGGGTTGTTCCAGTGGAGACAACTACTTCTAATGCTTTGATGTCTTGTGATGGTTCTGGTTATGATTGGAGTGATCAAGCTGAAGAAGGTCCAACTAACTTTGCACTAATGGCTTACTCTTCTACAAGTTCTAACTCTGAGGTATCTACTGATTCAAACTGTTTATCATCTTGTTTGGAAAATGTTAAAATTCTTAAAGAACAAAATGAACAACTGTTAAAAGACTTAAGGACATCTAAGTTAAATGCTATTACTTATAAAACAGGTTTAGAGTCTGTAGAAGCAAGACTTCTAGTTTATAAGAAAAATGAGTCTGTTTATGAGGAAGATATCAAGGTCTTAAAATGTGAGATTCATTTAAGAGAAATAGCCATTACAGAGCTTAGGAGGAAGTTGGAACTGGCTCAAAAACAAAAAGATAAAATTCAGCAAACAGTAGAAAATTTTGAAAATTCATCTAAAAGCTTAAGCAAACTAATGGACTGTCAGATAGTTGATAAGTGCAAAACAGGTTTAGGGTATATTGCTGTTCCACCTCCCTATACAGGAAAATTTATGCCTCCCAAACATGATTTGTCATTCTCTGGTCTAGAAGAGTTTGTGAATGAGCCTATAGTTAGTGAGCCTACAGTTAAGAAGCCCGTAGTTGAGACTAGTGAAGCTAAGGCTAGTGTAGACAAGCCTAAGGTTGTTAGGAAGAACTTTGGTCCCCCACTTAATGAAGATTGGATATCAGATAGTGAGGATGAAGCTGTGTCAAAGCCTAAGATAGAGAAGAAAACTGTTAGACCTAGTTTTGCTAAAATAGAGTTTGGTAAATCTAAAGAGCAAGTAAAATCTCCTAGGAAAACAACTGTTAAACAAGGTGATCAAAATAGTCTGAACACACATAGTCCTAGAGGAAACCAAAGAAACTAGAATAATATGATGTCTCAAAGATTAGGAAGTAATTTTGAGATGTTTAATAAAGCTTGTTATGTATGTGTAAGTTTTGATCATTTGCAAGCTAATTGTAATTACCATCAAAAATAGTTTCAAAATCAAAGGATGGTAAAACCTATTTGGAATAATGCTAAAAGGGTAAATCATGAGAATTTTTCTAAAAAGACTCACCCCTGTGCTAAGAGGAACATGGTTCCAAGAGTAGTACTAATGAAGTCTGGCTTAGTATCAGTTAATACTGCTAGACAAGTTAATACTTGTCACACAAAAACAATAATGAATGGTGCTTGTATAATGTTAAATTTTTCTAAATTAGCACATTCAACTATTAAGAGGCCCTTTAATAAGAATACAACATCTAAAAACAGTAATTTTAATCAAAGGGTTAATACTGTTTATTAGGATAAGACTTCATGATGAACTTAGAGTTAATGCTACTAAGGTTTGTGTTACAGCTACTAAGCTAAAGTTAGTGATGTTCATGAACTTTAATGAAAAATATTCTAAGTAGTTAGTACTGCTAGTATAAAGTTAGTACTGCTAGTTTCTACTGCTAGTGTATGTTACTACTGCTAGTTGCTACTACTAGTGTAACTTAGTACTGCTGGTGAAGATTGAAGAAAACTTTCTAAGTAGTGAATGCTGCTTATACACAGTTAATACTGATGGTACAAAAGTTACTACTGTTGGTGTTAAAAGTTAATGCAGCTAGTACAAAAGTTACAACTGCTGAAAGATTACAAATGCTGGAAGAGTTTCTACTGTCAGAAGGATAAAGACAAAAGAAAGGATAAAGATAAAATTGTTTGATGATCAAGATTACTTACTGGATAAGTATGAGTTATTTGTGTAAAAGATATGTATAACTTATTTGTTTAAAAGATTTGATATACTTAGGAAAGTATTGTAATGTAACACCCCCAAAATCACAACAACGCAGCGGAATACCACTTGGGGTGCTACTTCATAGTTCATACACACAAGTTACAGAAAACGACCTCAAAAGAGACGTTTAATAAAATGTCACATTCGGTTTAAATAAATCAGAGTAAATTTAGGTCCCAACAATTTATAATTTAACAAGATTACATGAGTTCAAACGTGACTCATTTGTATAATTCTGATGAGTCTAAACTTGGGCATAGAAGGCTTGGACACATAAATTTCAAAACTATGAATAAACTGGTTAAGGGAAATCTTGTAAGAGGTTTACCTTAAAAACTTTTTGAAAACAATCAAACATGTGTTGCTTGTCAAAAGGGAAAGCAACATAGAGCTTCTTGTATGTCCAAAACAGTAAGCACAATCAGTGAACCTTTACATATGTTACATATGGATTTATTTGGTCCAACATTTGTAAAAAGCTTAATGAAAAAGATGTATTGTCTAGTTGTCACAGATGATTACAGTAGGTTTAGTTGGGTTTTCTTTCTAGCTACCAAGGATGAGACTAGTGGCATTCTTAAGTTCTTTATAACTAGAGTAGAAAATCTAATAGATCAAAGGGTTAAGGTAATTAGGTGTGACAATGAAACAAAGTTCAAGAATAAGGAGATGAATCAGTTTTGTAAGAGAAAAGTTATTAAGAGAGAATTTAGTGTAGGTAGAACTCACATAATGGAGTAGCTAAGAGGAAAATAGAACACTAATTAAGGCTGCTAGGATAATGCTAGCTGATAAGGTCATTTTTACACACGTTCATCAAATAAACCCTCAAATATATAATATATATATTTATTGAAAATACATATACGTATACGTAAGCAAAGTATCATACAAATTATTCTTAGAAAAGAATAATAAGTAATTTATTAATGGTTTTTAAAACTAACACCTTTTATATATATAATATATAATAAAATATATATAATAAGTATAATCTAAAATAAATCAATGAAACCGAGAAGTAGTATAGAATATTCCCGGGTCGTTTATCCTCAACGAGGCTGTGCTTGAAAATGGGTACAGTCGGAAAGTTGGAATCTGAATGGTATTAATGATTAAGAGGATTAGAAAGCTAAATTATCTACTAATGTGCAAAAACGATTAAGAAAAAAACCTAAAAATTATGAGAAAAAAACAAAATAAACGAGAGCACGAGCCCCGAACAAGGGGTCAAAAAACCTAAATTCTTAAAAATTAACCCTACAAAGAAATTTTTACTTCTAATCTACTCTAGGTGACTAAAAATGAAGAATAAAAAAGACTAGACTGAAAACGGAGTTAATTTGAGTTAAAAACGAGTCAAAACGAAAACCGGGCCCGAGACCCGTTCTTTAAAAATCAAAGTTCACAAAAATGACCTTACGAAAGATTTTCTATTTTTCCTAAGTAAAAGATGATAAAAGAAAATTTTGTAAAATAGAAAAATATTTTTTTTGACTTTTTATTTATTTTTTATGAATTAAAAACAGTTTGAAAGAAAATAAAATATTAAAAATACTAAACGTTGATAAAAAAATCTCAAAAAAATACCAAAAAATAGCTTATGTGATACTGGTCCTAGGAAAAATAAGAAAAAGTTGGCTGGCTTATTGAATAAGCTAGAATAAGCTCCAAATGGGCTGATAAGTAAATGGGCCAAAGAGTGTATAATAATTAAATGTTGCAAGGAGTAATTGAAAAAGTCCCAAGGGCGAATGGTTAAGTGTGTGTGCTGTTGAACGAGAGGAGAGGGGTTTGAGTCCCACTTACCTACTTTTTTTTGTTGCTACAGTAACCTTTTTTTTAAAACTTTTTATACAAACTAATTAAGCACATTAAGGTGAACATTTTATATAACTACAACTAATTTTGAAAGCTTATAAATAAGCCAGAAAAGCTTAATTAAAACAGATAGAAATGCTTGAGTGGACAAAAGGCTTTTTAGCTAAACTCTTGGCCTTTTTTATGACAATTAAGCAAAATGAAAAGACAAATAAGACAGTACAGTCAATAAGCATTAACTAATAAGCACAAGGAAGTAAAAAAATAGCAAGAAAAACAGATAAATAAGCACAAAAACAAAGCAGCTTAAGCTATACTACACTAGGCAATTAAAAAGCTTGCTATTACTAATTTACAAGCTAAATAGCTAAGTAAAAGTGTAAACTAAGCTGAGAACAATAAGCACCTAAACTTAATAAACAAATGAGAAATAAATATAAGCAGACAAATAGACAGAAAGGCCATAACACATAAAATAAGTCTAAACATAAACATGCGGCCAAAACAGTCAATGCACCTACATTTATAATTTAAATATGACTTAAATTAAGCTAACTTGAGGGTTTTTGTCCTTAAGGCCTAGTGGCTTATAAGTTATAAAAAAGCTTATAGCTTTCTATAAAAGCCAATATCTTGTTTGAGTAATCACAAATGAGCCAAAAATTGGTTTGTTTGAAAAACATTTGTCTAGCACCAGGGGAGTTTGTCAAAGAAAATAAGCTTGAAAGCCAGCTTTATAAAAAATAGATTTTCAAATTTAGTCTAAAAAGAAAACAAGTTTAAGACAGATTTATGATTAGCTTCTTAAAATGAAGCTTATGCTCATAATTTTAAGGCTCTAAAACAATTTTAAGCTGCTGATACTTTAAAATGAGAAAAAAGACATTTAGATTCAAAAATTGACTTAGCAAAGGATGACATTTTTTTTTATCAAGACCAAAGAAAACTAATGGGACCTTTACACTGTACTCTATTAAACCCCCCCCCCCTCACCTGTAAAAATGTAAGTTAAAATGTTTTTAAAAACTTGTTTAAAAAAAACTACCCTAACAAGCCTTTATGGCTGTTTGTTACTAACTGATTTAGTAATGACTCATGAAAACTTTAAAAAAGAAAATTTAAACTATAACAACCTATCAAACAGATTAAAATATTTTAAAATAACTCAGGTTAAAATGACTAAGAGAACTAACCATAACATGACATTTCTGACCCATTTTGAGCTTAAACCAAACACTCCCTTAGTTTTTTAAACACCAAATTTAGGCTGACTTTCCAAGATTTAAACACATATAATTTAAGAACACTAACATGACATGATTTGTTTATGCTAATATAAGCACAAAATCACTAATATTAAGCATTATAAAGAAAAAAAAATAAGCAAATCGAACAGTTTTAGGACAAAATGAGCAGTTTTGCATAAATACTTAAACTAAGGGGAAAAAAGCATAAAACAAAGTCAAATAGCACTAAACAAACATAAGTAAGCACAGTAAAGACAAATAAGCAGAAATAAGCACTAAATTAAGCTATGCTACAGTAAAAATTATAAAAAGAAGGTGTACCTTTTCCCTTGCTCAAACAGGGAACAATAAGCAGTCTACAAGCTCCAGCTTGTATAAAACAAGCTGGTATGGTCTATAAGCACTTCCCTAGCTTGTTATCTCCAAAAGTTAGGTAATTGAGGAGTGAGTCTCTCTTTTTTTATAAATTTTTCTTAAAACTTAGTATTACTTTGAGTAAATTTTTAGTTGGACAGGTTATAGAGCAGCTTAAGAAACTTATATTAGCTTATGTGAGCTTCGAAAACATAAGATAAATCTTAACACTTGAAAAACAGGAGTTGGAACCAAAAGACTTTAAATTTCATTTAACATAAAAAAACAGATTACAATAAAGATAACTTAACAAACTAGGTTAAACTAAAAGCTACTTAAAACTGACTGCCACCAAGGGCTTACAAATAAGCTTATTAAGAGTTACAAGTGCATTGTTGACAAAAGATTCCATCTAACGAATCACCATACTCGTAACAACAATTGTGGTTAATTTATGGAGAACTTTACGAGGAATTTTCACTGGGGTCCTGTTTGACAACGAATGGCTCTTGATTAAAGTTAGTATCGTCATCGGATGACACGGAAGTGTCATGGAAATCTTGAAAAACTTCCTCCAATGTCTTTCGTATTAAAGCACATTGTCGACAATATAGACCATGAACCGGATCTCCACAATTGAAACAAATTCTTTCAAAAATAAGGGGTCGTTGAGACGAGTCGGGTATGGGAACAAGAATCTTGTCTTCAAGACTTCCTTTTGAACAACCACAGTTTCTAGTGTACAAAACTCCACAAGACGAGCATTCTTTAATTGCGCAACGATAGTCGAATGACGCCATAAGAATTAAACAATTAAGAGGGTTAAGAAAAGAATTAAATGGATAAGAAGAAAAAGAAGATTATTTTTGGTTTTTCGAGTTTTTTAAGCAACATATTTTATTAACGGACAAAATGAGATAAGACAACTTAAACCAATTAATCAACAAGCTTCACGGTAACTCTCTAAAAGAAAAACGCACAAAGGAGTTTGTTTAACTTTAAAAGGTGAGCCGTACGTCGCAAGTGACACAAAAGGTAAGTTTTTGATCTTTGGTTCGGGAACTTATTAATGGATAATACTTCAGTTGAAAGTATTATATGTTGGTGTTCTTTTACCAACTTGTGATGTTTTTTTTTCTTTTTATGTAAAATGTTTTTATGTTTTTGGTTTTTCTTTTTTTTTAGATTTTTGGTTTTATATTTTAATTATACTAATAAAAGAAAATGAAAAATATTTTTGTATTTTTATAAAGAAAATAACTTCACAAGGAAGGGTCTTCAAGGCTCGAACATAAACAATCCCGTAAAAATCGCTACACCTCTCCCCAGCAGCGGCGCCATTTTGATAAGGTCGTTTTTACACACGTTCATCAAATAAACCCTCAAATATATAATATATATATTTATAGAAAATACATATACGTATACGTAAGCAAAATATCATACAAATTATTCTTAGGAAAGAATAATAAGTAATCAACACGGGTATCGTTTTCCTCGGCGAGAGATGAATGGAAATCTACGTTCAAGTTGTAAATCGAGCTTGATTGTCATTTAAGTTTTTGGTTTTGGTTTTAAACTATTTTTATATTAAAAATTAAACGAATATTAATTCTAAGATTAAAAACTAAAAGATTAAACTAAAATTGATCTAAAAGATATAAATGACAAATATGCTTGCTAAGTGACGTGAAATGTTCCTTAAGTGCGGGCTTAGGTTTAACGAATTAAAATCCTTAGAAAACAAGTTTAAATAAATTAAATGACAAGTAAAGTAAAATATTTTTAAAAAAAATAAATGACAAGTATTTAAATTGCATTAAAAGTAAATGACGGTTACGTAAATTGGAAAATTCTAATGACTATATTTTTTAAACCTTTTTAAAACCGCACTTAAATTTCAAATCACTAATCACTTAGCAAACACAAGTTAAACAACTCACTACTCATAACGAAATTCAATTTAACAAATATAGCATTTAACGACAAAAATAAATCTACACTAAGCATGAAAAGAGATTAGCAAATTGAACCAAAATTGAAGAGTATTGAAAAGAGATTAGCAAATTGAACCAAAATTGAAGAGTCGCAATTTAACGAAAACCACCCGATTTATTTAGCTAAAGCAAATAATCAAATTCGGTCTAGCTAAATAAACCCTTAAGCTCTACGCCTCATGAGATGACCGGTACCAAAGTCAAAACACAAATTAAAACAACTGTTATTTAGACAAGTTATAAAAATCTTTACTTTGCACTAAATCTTGTTAAAGTAACGCACGACAAATCAGACATAACCCAATAATTATTTATCTCATAACTCAAAATACAAATGGACTCCTGATATGTTTTAAACTAAAGTCTAGGCCCGATTCTCATTTTCAAACTACACATTACCGAATTGAACAATTTGAGAAACTTTTACCTCACGAAAATGTTTTACTAATAAGATAAACATGTTTTGAGCTCAAACACGAACCAAATAAGCTCTAGAAACTAATATCTAAATAAGATCTAACTATCTAGATGAAATCAAATCAATAACTGAAACCAAATTTGTAACAAAAAGCTAGATCTACTTTATAAACTAGATAAATAAGCTTCTTAACTAAAAGTGATCTTGAAAATAAGGTTACGAACCAAGCTTAAAAAAAGGAAACCAAATAAGCCGAAGCAATAAGCTTATTTAGAAGCTTATTTAACCATCACTTAATAAGAAAATAAGTAACCAAAACCAATAAACTAAGATATAGCTTATTAGTTTTACCCCTTATTAGTTAATAAGCCAAGCTGAATAAGCTCAGAAATTAAGCCCAAATTGTACAGCTTATTTGTAACAATAAGCCGAGACTAGAAAAAAAAACATAAACCGAGAAAAAGCAATCCAAACACAAACTTCTTTCAAAAATACCAATAAGCCAAATGATTACAAGAATAATAAGCTACATAAGCTTATAAAGAGCTTTTACAAAATTCTAGATAAGCTAAAAAACATTAGGAATAAGCTAAAAAAATTGAAAAAAAAACTACGCTACTATAAATTTTTTTATCTAAAACTCATGATCCACCAAAAAAATTACTACTGCGTGTGAATGGGTAGAAACGTAAATTCTGATCACATCATTGTAGAATTATTGGCCAATCATAGGCTTGGGATCGTGAGTCCTCGGATCGATCGAAAATAGTAGTTGGATCAGCCGTTCAAATTGAGCCACGTGGACCATATAAATGCTTATTTTAAACGCACTATTTTCGACTGTTGGATCAATCACACAGCAATTTGAAATCTCATACAAAAATTCCTTGCCACGTGGCCTTATACGATTTGTTCACACAAGTTAGTGCAAGGTCATGTGACCTTGTAGTATTTAATTTAAGGGCATGTGATATGACATAGGCACACGTCATCAACCTCAATTCATTATATTCAGATTTGGTTTTGGGCTCTAAATGGGCTTTAGTAACAACATGGGCTGGCCTGGCCCATAGAGTGGGTTACGGGCTGGCCCAATAAAATCCGAGGACACCGTTAGACTCGTTTTTCCGTGCTTTTTCCAATAGCATGCTTGGGGACTTTTCACGACTTCATCTTAGCTTGAGTAATAATTAGACTTGACCAAATTGAGCCCGATAATTCCCGTTTTTGCTCCGTTTTCAATCCTTTTACCTGCAAGACATAAAAAATACCAAACGAACATATTTGCAAGATAATTATCTGTATTTTAGTATTTTTAGTCCAATTAATAGTGTTTTACGGGGTACAAAAGATGTGTGTTTTAGCAAATACCACTAGCTAATTCTAAGCTACCTACTACTTTTTGAGCCAAAGCAGTTAATACTGCTTGCTATGTGCAAAATAGGGTATTAGTAACTAAGCTTCATAACAAGACCTCTTATGAACTTTTTCTTGATAGAAAACCATCTTTAGGCTTTATGTTACCATTTGGGTGTCCTGTTACAATTCTCAATACCATAGATCACTTAGGCAAGTTTGATGGTAAGGCTGATGAAGGATTGTTTGTTGGGTACTCAATCAATAGTAAAGCGTTTAGAGTATTCAACAGTAGAACTAGAATAGTTGAAGAGAACATGCATGTCTATTTTAGTGAGGATACACCTAATATTGCAGGAAGTGGACTAAATTAGATTTTTGATATTGATGCACTAATAAAGTCAATGAATTATAAGCCAGTTGTTGCAGGAAATCAGTCTAATAGTAATGCAGGTACAAAAGCATGTGATGATGCAGATAAAGCTAGAATGGAGACAGTACCTGGCAAAGATTACATTCTGCTACCATCGTGGACTGCTTATCCACCATTCTTTCAAAGTTCAAAGAGTTATCTTGATGCTGAATTCAAACCTTCAGGAGATGATGAAAAGAAGGTTACTAAAGAACTAGGAAAAGAATGTGGTGATCTAAGTAAAGAGGGTGAAAGAGATGATCAAGAGAAGGATGCTGATGTTATCAACACTAACAGTGTTTATATTGTTAGTTCATCTGTTAATACTGTTGGTTCATCATTTGTCAATGCTGATGGCTCAACATTTGTTAATGCTGCTGATCTTCCTGATGATCCAAATATGCCTCCTTTGGAAGATATTGTCTATTCAGATGATGATGAAGATGTTGGTGCAGAGGCTGACATGAACAATTTTGATGGTTTTATGCATGTCAGTCCTATTCTAACTACAAGAGTACACAAAGATCATCTAGTTGAACAAATTATTGGAGACTTGAATTTAGCACCTCGAACAAGAATAATGACAAAGAATTTGGAAGAACATGGTTTGTTTGGTTCAGTTCAGCAAAGAACAAACCATAAAGAACTTTCAAAATTGCATGTTTGCCTGCTTCTTATCACAAGTAGAACCCAAGAAGGTAATCCAAGCATTGTAGGATCCAAGCTGGATAGAAGCTATGCAGGATGAGCTTCTATAATTCAAATTAAAAAAGGTTTGGACCTTGGTGGATTTACCAAATGGAAAAAGGCACTAAATGGGTTTACAAGAACAAGAAGGATGAAAGAGGAGTTGTGATAAGGAATAAAGCAAGGTTGGTTGCTCAAGGGTACACACAAGAAGAAGGGATAGACTATGATGAGGTCTTTGCCCCCGTTGCTAGAATTGAAGCAATTAGGCTATTCTTAGCCTATGCCTTATTTAAAGACTTTGTGGTGTACCAGATGGATGTCAAGAGTGCTTTTCTTTATGGTAAGATTGAAGAAGAAGTCTATGTTTATCAACCACCAGGATTTGAAGATCTAGACTTCCCTGACAGAGTATACAAAGTAGAAAAGATACTTTATGGACCGCATTAAGCTTCCAGAGCTTGGTATGAAACCTTGTCAACTTATTTGTTGGACAATAGGTTTCAGAGAGGAAAGATAGACAAGACATTGTTTATCATAAGGGAAAAAGACGATATTCTGTTAGTTCAAGTGTACGTAGATGATATTATTTTTGGCTCAACAAAGAAGAAGCTATGCATTGAATTTGAAAAACTGATGCATGAGAAATTTCAGATGAGTTCTATGGGAGAACTTACATTCTTCTTGGGATTACAAGTACAACAAAAGAAGGATGGGATATTTATTAGTCAAGATAAATATGTTGCTGAAATTTTAAAGAAATTTGGTTTTACAGAAGTCAAGACTACAAGCACACCAATGGAAACTTAAAAGCCTTTGCTCAAGGATGAAGATGGAGAAGAAGTGGATGTTCATATGTATAGGTTAATGATTGGTTCATTGATGTATCTTACATCTTCAAGACCTGATATTATGTTTGTAGTATGTGCCTGTGCTACATACCAAGTCAATCCAAAGGTTTCACATCTTTATGCTGCGAAAAGAATTTTTAGGCACTTAAAAGGTCAACCAAAATTGGGCCTTTGGTATCCAAAAGATTCTCATTTTGATTTGGTAGCATACATTGATAGTGATTATGCTGGAGCAAGCTTGGATAGGAAGTCTACAACAGAAGGTGTCAATTCCCAGTGTGTAGATTGATTCCTGGCAGTGCAAGAATCAACCTGATGGTTGGTAATTCCTAGCTGCAAGGCTGAATAAGTAGTGCTTCAAGTTGTTGTGTCAATGCTTTGGATTCAAAAACATTGCTATATGGTATAAACTTATGCATACAAAATCAATATGACAATGAAGTACCTATATGCAGAGTAAAGAAATCTTGTTTTTCATTAAAAAAACAAAGCACTTGAGATTAACATCACTTTAATCAGAATTCCAATGAAAAGAAGCTAATTCAAATGATCAAATTCATACTGACAAAATGTTTAGATTTGCTTACAAAACATTTGATGTAAGTAGATTTCAATATTGGATTTGCTTGTTGAATGCTAAATCATTAAAGTCCTGATATAAGAAAATGGAGAGGTAAAAGAATTGAAGAAAATCAAAAATAGACAGAGTGATTTGGTGAGATAAAATAATAGAGAGAATTAGTGAGATTAAAAACAGAAAGAGAGATGTGTGTTAAAAACAGACATAGAGAATTGTGAGCTAAAAGAATTGAGAGAAATCAAAAACAGACAGAGAGAATTGTGAGCTAAAAAATTAAGAGAAATCAAAAACAAACAGAGAGAATTTGTAAGTTAAAATACTAATTTGATGATGGAAATGCTGATTAACTATTATTCATGTCATTAAAAGTTTCTGCTCTTAAGTATAATTAGTGCTGCTAGTTATACTTAATACTATTGAGTTTCTGCTATTAGTTAAACTTAATACTGCTGGTTGTAAGTTAATGCTGCTAGGCTTAACTTACTGCTGAGTTACTACTGCTGGGTTACTTACTACTGCTAGTTGAAAGTTAATGCTGCTGGGCATAAACTTACTACTGCTGGTGATGGTTAATGTTGTTGAGGGTATTTTCATAAATACTTCGATTAAGGGTTTCATTCAATCATTTAATCGATTTCAATCTTTCAAATAATCTCTAATCATAAACCCTAACTTAATTTCATCATTCATCATCAAAACCCAAGACAATGAGGACTCTAAAGTTTGCTAATACTCATAACATGGTCGCATTCTTGTCTAAACCCGCTGAAAGTGAAGGGTTTAAACAAATTGTGGAATTCTTGAATGCACACCCTATTAAACATGCATTAACGATTAATCCTACAATCTATACTTCGTGTATTGAATAATTCTAGGCTACTGTCAAGGCAAAAACTGTCAATGGGGAAGTACAGTTACAAGCCCCCGTGGATAGGAAGAAGACAATCATAACTGAATCAACTGTGAGAAGAGATCTTCAACTGGAAGATGCTGAAGGTGTTGATTGTCTACCTAATGCTACCATCTTTGAATAGCTTACATTAATGGGGTATGAGAAAATTTCTCAAAAGCTTACTTTCAATAATTCATTCTTTTCCCCATAATGGAAATTCCTTTTCATACTATTTTACAATGCATAATTTCTAAGACTACTGCATGGAATGAGTTTAGTAGCACTATGACATCTGTAATTATCTGCTTAGCTACAAACCAGAAGTTCAACTTTTCAAAGTAAATATTTGAAAGTATGGTGAAGAACTTGGATAATGCTGGTAAATTTTTTATGTATCCAAGGTTTGTGCAAGTGTTTTTGAATAAACAAGTTGATGGGTTGTCAAGTCACAAAAGAATTTACATTGCACCCTCTCACACTAAGAAGATATTTGGGAATATGAGAAGGGTAGGAAAAGGTTTTTCTAGAAGGGAAACACCATTATTCCAAACAGTGGTGGTTCAAGATCAAGCTGAAATGGGTGAAGGTTCAGTAAATCCCACTAATCCCTATCACACACCCACTATTATTCAACCATCAATATCTCAACCTCAAATGAAATAAAGATCAAGAAGGCCAAAGAGAAAGGACACTGAGATACCTCAGTCTAGTGTTCCTAATGATAATGTTGCAGATGAGGCTGTCAATAAGGAGATGGATGACAGTGTGGAAAGGGCTGCCAGTACTGCTACTAGCTTAGATGCAGAGCAGGATAGGGGTAACATAGCTAAGACCCAATCCAAGGCAACACTTAATGAACCAAGTTCCCCAGGAACTAGTTCAGGTGGTGGTCCCAGGCGCCAAGAAACCATGGGGGATACTATTGCTCAAACTAGGTTAAGAATGTATCTAACCTTTCTAATGATCCACTACTCGCAAGAGGTAACACACTTCGAAGTGGTGAGGATAGACTGAAACTAAAGAAATTAATGGAAGTATGTACCAATTTAAAAACAAGAGTTCATGATTTGGAGACTACAAAGACCACTCAAGCTAATAAGATTGAAAGTTTGAAAAGGAGAGTCAAGAAGCTAGAGAGGAGGAATAGATCAAGAACTCATAGGCTTAAAAGGTTATACAAAGTTGATCTTACATCTAGAGTTGAATCCTCTGAAGATGAAGGTTTGGGTAAAGAGGATGCATCCAAACAGGAGAGAATTGCTGATATTGATGCTGATGCAGGAATTAACTTGGTTAGTACTCATTTTGATGCTGATACAGATATGTTTAGAGTACATGACTTAGTTGGTGATGAAGTGGTTGTTGAAAGTGAAGTTGCTGTTAATGCTGAGGAAATAAGAAGTGTTGTTGGAGAAAATATTAGTGTTGCTGCTATAACAGTTAGTGCTGCTAGTGAAATTCCAACAGTTACTACTGTTGATGAGCTAACCTTGGCTCAAGCACTTGCTGAATTGAAAAGTGCTAGACCACCAACTCAAGGAATTTCTTTCAGAGAGCCAAGTGAAGCTACTACTACAACAACAACTACAACAATAACAGTTGTACCAAAACCTTTACAGGACAAGGGAAAAGGTATTATGATTGAAGAGCCTGTGGTGGAAAAAGAGAATCTAATGAAGAAGCAAGAGCAGATGAGAATTGATAAAGAACTTGCTTTCAAGCTACAAGCTGAAGAAGAAGAAGAAAGGCTTGCCAGAGAAAAAGCTCAACAAATTGAAGAAGTCAACATAGCTTGGGATGATGTTCAGGCTAAAGTTGAAGCTGATTATCAGTTGGCTCAAAGAATGCAAGCTCAAGAACAAGAAGAATTGACTGATGAAGAAAAGGCAAGATTGTTTGTAATTCTTAGAGCAAAGAAGAAAATACTTTGCAGCTAAAAGAGCAGAAGAAAAGAGGAACAAACCACCAACACAAGCTCAACAAAGAAAAATCATGTGTACTTATCTGAAAAACATGGAAGGATGGAAGCCCAAAGACTTGAAGAACAAATATTTTGATTCTATTCAGAAGATGTTTGACAAAGAAATGAAAAGGGTTAATACTTTTGTTGACTACAGGACTGAGTTGGTGGAAGAAAGTTCAAAGAAAGCTGAAGCAGAGATAGCATAAGAGAGCAGTTCAAAGAGAGCAGGAGATGAGCTAGAATAAGAGAATGCAAAGAAGCAGAAGGTGGATAAGGATAAAGAAACATCAGAGCTTCAAAGTCTAATAAAAGTTGTTCTTGATGAAGAGGAAATAGCAGTTGATGCTATTCCTTTAGCTACTAAGCCTCCAACCATTATTAACTGGAAGATCCATAAAGAAGAAAAGAAAAGCTATTATCAGATAATAAGAGCTGATGGAAGTTCAAAGATGTACATAGTCTTTAGTCTTATGCTTAAAAGTTTTGACAGGGAAGACTTGGAAACTTTGTACAAATTGGTAAAAGCTAAGTATAGATTAACAAGACCAGTGGAGGACTTGGATTTGATTTTATATGGTGATTTGAAGACAATGTTTGAACCAAATGTAGAAGATCAAGTATGGAAGAATCAAGATAATTACAAAGTATTGGATTGGAAATTATATGATTCTTGTAGAGTTCATTCATTGAGGATGCAACATGTGTACATTCATATGTTGGTAGAGAAGAAGTATCCTCTATCTACAATCACAGATATGCTAAATAGGAAGCTGCAAGCTGATCATTGGAATAAAATATGTTATCAGCTTCTTAAGCTCGTCACAAAATAGCTCAAGAATCAATAAAGTGTTTGGAAGCATCCTCATGGTGATTATAAAGCTTTAAATGAAGAAAATTAATGATTTAGGAGATAAATATCAAGTTTAGGGGAGGATTGTTGGGATTAAAAGCTTCTTGATGCTGTTTAGAGTTACTGCTGCTAAGTTAATGCTATTAGTATATAAGTTACTACTGCTGATGTTAAAAGTTAATGCTGCTAGTATAAATGTTATAACTGCTCAAAGATTAAGACTATTGAAAGAGTTTCTACTGTCAGAGAAAGGATAAAGACATAAGAAAGGCTAAAGATTGATTGGAGATCAAAATTACTTACGTGATAAGTATGAGTTATTTATAGAATAGATCATAGAGAATATTCTAAGTTTTAAGAATATATTGTAAATCAACTAGGACTCTTTGGTGTATAAAAGGAGGTCCTAGGGCAATGTGTAATGTGTATGTTTTAACGATTTGATAAGTATAGTTCATAGCTTTAAGGTTTTGTAACCCTAATACTAGGAGAGTATTCGTATTATTTGTAATAATAATATTGTAGCTTTTATTGTTGAATTATATTGTTTTGTGTTACTGTTTTATTGAAGAATTCTTCTTATATCAAAGATTAGATTCCGTAATCTTTAGTATTATTAAACAAAGTTTCTTAACTAAGTTGTGTTAGATTTATCTAGCATAACTAATCCTTAAACAAGCTTAAGGAATTCGATCATTAGAAGTTAACTGGGGTCTAACATCAACATCTCTCGACGTCTCAAGTCTGCTTCAACAACAAATATAAGTTTGCACCCGACGTAAATCACTAAAGGTATGAACAAACAAACTTTAAATTTGTTGGATGATCAAAGAAATAATTTTTTGTCCTAAACTTTACATTTTTATAAATGTAACAAAACCTTTTTACAAAAATAATTAGACAAAATATTTTGGTAAGTATAAGAAATGTTTTAATTCAAAATAAATATTTGAATTCAAATTTTCCTCCCAAAATCAGAATAACCTACCTCAGAAAACATTTTCTCACAAAAGGACAAAATCAGGAGCATCTAAAAAATAGGCGGCCCCTTTATCTCTATGGGCGGCCCCCTTATTGATAAGGGGGCCGGCAAAAAAAATTTATTTTGTTCCATATAAATAGTGGACTGTTCCCACAGATATTCTCACCTCTTTGCACATAGTTTTTCTCAGATCTAAAACCTTCTTCCAAACCTTTTTCTTTTATCACTTAACTTGTTATAAGTTTGTTTAAATGTGATCCAATCATCCATCCATTCAAGTGCAAGAGAAGAACTATCGTTATCATCAAGATACGAAGTTATATAGTTTAGTTAGTGCATTCGTGACATATGTTACATTCACAATGTAAAGATCGAGTTCATGTATTCCAAACTTGTGTAATAGTTAGACCGGGGTGATCGTGATAGTATTTAGGTGAGGTAAATACTTGTGAGGGTGGTTAGTATTTTAGGCTTTAAAATACAAGCGTGTGGTAGATTGATTCTAGCTAAGATTAGAACTCGACATTTGGCTTAGTGTCAGAAATTGGTGTAAGCTACTTTGTACGGTTTTCTCCGCCTAAAGGGAGCTTGTTGACTAGTGAAGTAACTCTTGAGTTGGGTACTCGAGGAGTGGAGTAGGGCGAAGAGGAGCTCGTGACCGAACCACTATAAATCACCGTATCGGGATTGTATTTCCTTTTACTCATCTCTTTACATTTATACTTGCATTTATCGCTTTATATTTACACTTGCATTATGTAGATAATTGCGTGTCGTGTTTCTTTTAAAGTTTTGATTATGTTCATGTCTTGAATAGATGTGAATATCAAGCTTAGGTTTGTGTTGTTGTGATATGCTTTGATACTATATGTATAGTTAGTGTAGAACTAATATAAACACTCATTATATTGCGTCACGCTTGATTGGCAATTTGATACAAAGCGATTAAATATGTATATTTGGTATAAAACTAATACGAGCACTCTTCATATTATATCACGCTTGATCGATAATTTGATATGAAACATTTTAAGTTTTTAAAAGGAGGCGTATTCACCCCCCTCTACGGTTTCCACAATTGGTATTAGAGTCAGGTTGCTCTATTTTTCAAAACAAATGATTTTAAAAATTGAGTACGATCCATGTATCAAATTACCCATAAAAAGAAATTAAATATGAAAAGTTTTTTGTTGTTTTTAACTACACATAGTATACTAGCTGATGTAAAAAATGATGCTTTCAAATTAAGTGTTATAATGTTCTGGTATTCAAGTTCAGTAAGTTTTACAATCTTTTTTGTATGTACTAAAGATTTTGTACAAAATATGGCGAATTGAGTGTCAGATGCCGGCCCCTGATCTCCCCTGGGCGGCCCCTTTTCTCCTGGGCGGGCACCCTTATCAATCGGGGGGGTGATTCGGCTGATTTCGGAAAACTTTGAGAAATTAATATAAAATGTCAAAGTTAAGGACGTTGATAGTTTTCGTCGTTTTGGTCATCCGTCCATTTAAAGATAATTGAGTCTAATTTTATAGAAGAACACTGAGTCTACTTTCGTTTAAAAATACTTCCAAGTATTTATTCCAAACTTAATTAAGTCAGAAATGCAAAATACTACATAGTGGTCAAAACTTTGTGTTTCGTTTTGACGTAAAACGTGTATTTTACCTTTTCCTTCGAGTCGGGCATTTCTAATCGGTGTATCTTTGAAAAATAGTGTATTTATATTTTTCAAAATATTTATCTTGATTAATTTTCGAAATGGGGAGGGAACTATTTTATTTTCAAATAAAACCGAGCTAAGTATACATTGTTGTATCTAATACACAAAACGACGATAAGTATTTTTATGTGTTATGCTAAATGATTATGTGTGTTTTCTTGTGTATTAATTTTGTTAATAGATATTATTAAGTGATCATTGCTATTTGTAATTAAACTACTTGTATATCTAAACATATGTGTCATGTACATTGTTTGTTTGTCACTAGTTTTCCGGATTATGCCTAAATAGAACTTATGCTAGATTTCTTGCATTAAGATTGCGTAATTGTTCTTGTTTTGCATATAGGAAAAGATCACTTTATTTGCAAATGTTACATCAACATCTTGTAAACCTTATTAAACATGATAACTCACTTAGGATTGAGAGCTATGTAAGCTTTTCAAATCTATTGAAAAATATAGTCTTACACGATTATTGTGTCACTAGTTCAAGTGGTAAAATGTGTCATCATAAAAAATTAAACACCTTTATTTAATCAAAAATTTAAACAATATCTTAAAATCATGCCATAATACTCTTTTGCTTTAACATGGGTTAAACAGGATAAAAAATCATTTTAATACATTAGTATTCAAGCAAAAGAAAATGTATTTTTGATCTTAGCACGTGCTTACATTGGTCTAACTCATAATCATAACTAACAAATCTTTGAATAAAAAAACCTAGAATTTATTGCAAATCATAAAATTAAAAGCTTAACTTTCTTGGTAAGAAAAGTTCTTTCTTTTGTAATGACATTTTGGTATAAAACTACATAATAACATTCATCGGAAGTTAAAACATTTACTCTAGTCAAATAATTGAAAATGTTATATAAATATGTAATTGTTTTCTAAAGTTGTTTCTAATTCTTAAAGGTGGATAGGTAAGTTCTACACATCTTAAATGTCAAAACTATGTATGTTATGCATGATACTCAATGATTTTTCTCACACTTAATACTAGTCTTAGGCTTAATGGAACACACTATGAAAATCTTAATTTATTTTCTTTTAAATGAGTGCTTGTGGGGGTCAAGAAAGATTTCGATATATATTGATACATTATTCAAATTATGATTAATATCATTATCGAATCTAATTGACAAGTTTTTAAGTATGGACATGAAATCAGATTCTTATTTGTTTAGTTTTAAGACTATATCAAAATATAACAAAAGATATTATCTTGAATCTACATACTCAATCACACTAGATTAATATGAAAATAATTACATCATTTTCTAGATGAAAAGAATATGCATCGGATCATAACTCACACTTGTATTGATGATGCCATATTGAGTCTACTTGTCCAATGGATGTGTTCCAAATATTAGACTAATATATTTAATACATGCTTAAAATATACAATGAATTAGGATTGACAACTTGGTTGTTTTGTCCGAAATATTCAAGCAATTTACATTGCAATGCAATTGGTAAATGTGTCATTTTTGAATAACCAAACAAGAGCAAACAAACAACATATGCAAACCTTGCTCGTACACCTTAAAAGCACAACCTAAAGCTAAAATTCCACTTTTAATTAAATTTTCAAAATAAGGTATAATATTCTTGTTTATTCACCTAGGATAACTGATGATGGGATACATATGTTAAAAAGTTTATGAACTTATCATATTATACGTTTGATAAAGGATAATATATATCTATGTATTTTTTAAATATTTTTTTTTTCTTACGTAGCATAATATGGTTGGTTACCAAGAAGATAAAAAATTCGCTACAATTTAATTTGAAAATATAAGTTATTAGAAATGAAAAATAAAAACCTATCACCCAACTTTGTTGTCAATGCCATAAACAAGTAAAAAAACACATTTATTCAAATACTTATTTAATTATGGTATACAACATTGATATGAATAATAATTTTAGAAAGAATATTTGAATTTAAAAAATTAAAATCTGTCTCTTTTCAATCATTTATCATTAAAGAATCACAAACTCAATTAAGACAAATAATCTTAATGAGATTCATTTCACAAGACATGCAAAGGAGCGTTCTTAAAACACTCTTAATATAATATATTTTTCATTGAAACATTAAGCATTCTCTTGGCTTCAGAAAAACAAACACGTAAAATATAACATGTGGACAATACACATGTAAGATGATCTAAATATAAGGGACATCCGTTAAACTAAGCAATATGTTATCACGAAAACCAAAACAACCTTAGATCTCTGAAACAAAGATTTAAAACATCCTTGCATAGCTTCTCGAAGAACTCCACACAAACTTTATTAAGATTATGCGAACTAGATCATCGTTAGTTGAGCCATGTTAGGCCCCATATATCAAATGGAATACAAATTTTATCTTTGCTACACTTCATTAAGCAGATATAAGAATTTTATTTTGTCTAACATAAGAATGACTACTTGCACTAGAAATTCAATTTGACCTACCGGTTGAATTGTTTTCTAAGAGTGCAAGTAGGGTTCGGTTGTATAACCCGTTAAAAAATGGTTCGTGTTTACGCATGAATTAGCAACTATAGTGGTATGTCTCAATATTCATTCTCTAATTTGATTAAATGGCTCTTCCTAAATATGCCTAATGATAGTCTACATCGATAGACTTTGTATCTCATTAGGAGTACACACTAAGCACGTAGAAATTAGGCTTCTCCTTTAGTCAATATACACACAATGCACCTCACATATGTCCTATGTGATATGATTATATGCCTTCGTGATTATCTTGATGATCAATGATTATTTGCTTGGTTATTGAATGGATATTTATTATAAAGGTTTTTGTCTTTGTCAAACAATTCCGATATAATATATCTTAGTTTATCTAAATAATACATGCTCTTAAATGTTAAATGTTAACATGTTTTATATGATGTTTACGTCTAAAATAATCACGTTTCTTACGTTATGTTTTACATGACTTACGTGTTAATTGTGCACTTACACTATATTGATTTGATGCATAACGGATTAGATATGCCTATCATGATAAACTTTTAGACGTCATATAGTCTTACACATTAATTACTTTGATTAGTGTGTTGATGCATGCTTAAATACTCTTACATGCTTAATTCTATAAGTCTTATGCATCTAGGTATATATTTCTTGACATTAGAATTTATACCCTTATTACATGCGGCCTTTAGTGTCACAATTCAAAAGGTCATAATAGTCGCAAAATGGTCTTAAATCTCCTAGAGTCTTCATGCACACACTTCCTTATTCACCATCTCGTTTCCTACCAAATAATCTACTCTTTTGTCAAGGGATGGTTAGATACAAATCTAATACACCTTTAAGTGTGTTTGACAACTTAAATATTTCGTCTGAAATATTCAAGTAATTTTAACTTGCGATTGCAAACTTTAAAAGTCATTTCTGAAAATTCATATTCAAGCCTTTTAACAACATATGTTAAAACGCTCTTCCAAAAGCTAAAAGATAACATCAACCTTCGAGTGACAAAGGTCTTATGAGTTTCTACATAAGTGATCTGTAGCTTCCTTAATATACACACTTTGAGACTAAGTACATTCACTCCTGTTAGTCCTTTCCATCCCCATAGAAATGTCATGATGTTTTATCGTCATGCTCACCTCATACACAATGAGGATCGAACTTTATCCATCGATCTTAGGATAAAAAACTCATCGAAATTCGTCATCATTTCCTTCGCGACATTGTCCAAAAGGAATTATCTTCATCGAAAAAGTTTCGTCGGAAGACAACATCGCCGGCATCCTCACCAAACCACTCAAACGTGAACCGTTTAATTATTTACGTCTAGGTCTGGGAATGATGAAACAAATCTCATAAACGTGTCATTATCCTTTTAATAGTCTTGTTACTATTAAATTTATCTTTGTAAATCGCGACAACTTAATTATTTCATCCGAAATGCTTAAGTAATTTTAATTAGAGAAAAACAAATTAAAATGTCACTCCTCCGTCAAAATTTACCAAAAATCTCGTAAAAGTATAGTTTTCATTTTAATAGTCTTGTTACTATTAAATATATTCCGATAAATCTCGACAACTTAATTATTATCATCCGAAATGTTTAAGTATTTTTTATTCGCGAAATGCAAATTAAAATGTCACTCATTGTTCATGTCTAATTCCATTCACACAAAAATCTTATCACTCCTCTATTATTATATAGATGTCAAATACCTTTCGTCCACCTTTTTCGCTACTACCTTTAAGGCAACCTCATACCTCGTTGTGTGATTGTTCTATGAACATTCGCAATGCTCGAGAAGAGCTACATAACTTCGTGGATGAAGCTCGTCGTATGCTAACCATCATTCGTCTTGACATTGTCAATCTTATCGCTTCCGTCTTTATTTGTCTTCGTCTTCATTTATTATTTTTATTCCACACTTTATGTCTGGTTGAGCACAAATTAAATGGGAAGGAAAAACACACTCATTCACATATATCCTTTAACCAAATACTCTCAAGAACTCACATATGTGATTCTTATTCACTAGAAACTAACTTACAAGAATACTCACTTCCTTTTCAACTCAAGTACACCCCGTGAACTAAACCAAAACTAATTCAAGCCTTCTAACCCGTATGTCGATCATACACAAAATCCACAAGATACACTTCTAGCATACACTCAAACCTCATAACTATTATTCACTCTTGTTAGTGATCACTAGTTCTAGTACATCCTCAAACCATCAAAGTGAAATGAAAAACCGAGTACTACTACCAATATCGAGTCATCCACCTAGTCATCTTCACAAGAAGATTCAACCATGTAACCATTCCCTACAATCTAATAGTAACTTACCACCGCTACAACCCATGGATGTTGAACCATCTTTCATAATGCATAAACCTATTCCTATCTTGATGCCTCTCTATGGATCAACAAGCCATCGTCACATCCCTTCACTCATAATCATTTTTGCCTATGTTTTCAAAAGTCAAGTGAATTTCATAATGAAATGTGTCTCATTCTCAAACACAATCCTTACAACCGGTATACTCATAGTCTATCACTACACAACAAATCCCTTCACGTCTAAACCAACGACATTATATCCACAAAAACATCCCACACCTACCTTATAACATTCCAACAATATCCACTTACT
The DNA here is from genome assembly GCA_026074375.1 of Tanacetum coccineum. Taxonomy (NCBI): domain Eukaryota; kingdom Viridiplantae; phylum Streptophyta; class Magnoliopsida; order Asterales; family Asteraceae; genus Tanacetum; species Tanacetum coccineum. Next base: position 57,188 of record BQNB010027096.1, read on the forward strand.
AGAAAGTGAGGAACACAAAGAAGATATACAAGCTTCAAGTGTTATCGATTCATCACATTTTTGTTAACTTTTAGTCAACACCTTCCCTCTCCATTCACGATATATTAATCTAAACCGTCTTTGTTAACCTTTAGTCAACACCTTCCTTCTCCATTCACGCTCATCCTTCTTTGTTTTTTCCACGTTAAAAATATCATTTTCATTCACATCCAAGAGCGTATTGTTTTCATCTTCATCTTTTTTTATTCAACTCTTTTTAGAGTATATATTTTGGCATATCTCGCCAAGATATTAGTAACATTCGTCTTGTTTTAAAATGTTACATTTGGTGTATGTTTCCTCAACAAATCATCTTCACCGTCAACATTTAGTTCTACCTAAAGTCTTACAATAATGTTTATTCTTAAACACCCCAATCATGAAAATCATACATAATGCTTAACAAACAAATCTTGAATAGGAATCTCTCAATACAACCCTTGACGAAAGTCTATCCGAATCCAAATTACTGTCTTGGTTAGATGATGATATCATAAGTAACATGTCATTCAAAATACGTTAATAATCCTTATCCAAATGACATCTTAGAAGAATTCATTCTCATAATATTAGTGTGTCAATCAATAAACGAATTTTGTTCTCGTTTATTAAAGTCGGTATAATACCGAAGGGTGTTGATCGAGTCTTATTCCTTAAGCATGTGTCGGTCGAATCTTATCATTGGTTCCTAAACATTGTCGTGTCTAAAGCATAC
>BQNB010027097.1:0-57938 GCA_026074375.1 Tanacetum coccineum
GAATGAAATAGCATAATTACCAAAGTCTAGGGACTAGATGTAACAAGTTAGGAAAATAAGGAAGGGAAGCCTCCTTCCATCAACTATAAATACCCCTCTAATCTTTATTAGAGAGTGATGCACTTGTAACAAACTCTTCCATTTTTCCCTCCCTTTTATTTCATTTAAATTTCAATTACTTGCCTTCTCTACTATTCTCTCTATGCATACATGTTTAATATGATTGATTCAAGATTAAAGTGACCTATCAACACTTCATAAAATAAGTATTTCTAACACTATAGGACTTGCTCAATGATATATTGCATTGTGTTAGACTTAATTACCGCACATGTTTATCCTAATAAAATTATATTCCAAGGTTGTATGTTTTATTTTCTAAATTTCTCAAGTGAAATTTTATTCCAAGATAAGGGATAAATCTAACTTAGATGGAAGATAGATTTCAATATGTTGCACAACATTTAAGAATCAAGGAAACAAACATAGTACCCCCACTTGCTCTCAGGTGTACTCAGGAGTTATCTTAGTTCTAATAAAAATTAAACTATTGATTTTACAATTAAACTAAGAATCGATACTCTTAGATGCATGATCCGATCCATATTTAGATTATTGTATCCTGTATACTTTATAAACATTATATGGATACATAAACCCATTTAATTATGCACCGTACCCGTAAAGGTAATCAATAAGAAAAGATTTTTGATATCCAACTTCATATTTCATATACATGAAAACAAGTATCACAATTGATCATCTTTGTGTAATTAATGTGCATAGAAAGGAAGATATAATCACACTTAAATTCTTGAGTATGATTAAAAAATTATATCATAAGGCGTGCATTAATGTGTGTACAATCTTGTCCTTATGAGTCTTCTCTTCAAAAGAAACTCATTGTTACCTTATAGCTTAACCATTTGGTGAAAGATCAATCAAGTTCAAAACAATGATTGTCTTTCAAGGCTCGCATCTTTTCATTCATAGCTTTGAGACATTCATCAGATTCAAGATTTAATAATGCATCTCTATATAGTTAGCAGGTTTACAATAATCCTCTAACTTATATTCCTCATCATTGATTAAAAATATCATCCGGATGCATGAGGTATCCTTCTATGAATGAGAGTTACATCATTCGTTGGTTCAACATTATATTGAGCATCAATATGGCATTAACAAGTATATTTAGAAGATTATGTATTTTTTTCTTGAATATCTTCAAGATATACAAATGCTTTCACTTGCTTTTGTAAGTAGAGACTATTCTCTAGATACTTGAAAACTTGAGCAACAATGAATTGTTCTCAGTTGGGACATTCAAAATACATCGTTAGTTCCTGACTCTAGTTTGTTAATTACACGCTCCAAGAGATTTAACAACTTTAAAACTTCAATCAAGACTTAATGGGATTCATCCCATTCCATAATACGATGGTGTCTTGAATACCTTCTAGATTGAAATCACATTAAGGATATCCATGACATACTCAATTTCCTAACCTTGATAGTTTTAGAGGTAAAGCAGTTTAAGTCATCAATGATCAAAAAATATCAATAGAGTTTTATTTTTCATGAAAGACATACCATAATATTGTGGTATTCCACAAGGATTGATATTGTGAGACAATCGTATAATACCTTAGATGATCTTATACGTTTTGGCTTACATGTATGTCAATAAGGTCTTATGCCAATAAGGTCAAACCAAATGGAAACATAGTATTTTCAAGCCTATTACATACTTGATATCATAAGTCATTCACCAAGTCACTTACTTTATGTGGACGTCCTTAAAAGAAGACATGAACATTAAATATCTTTACTATACGTTATAAGTCATTGATCAACTCAAGGACATCATGTACATGTGTTAACAAGAAGACATAACAAGTTAACGTCTTACTTTAAGTTATAGGTCTTTTAACAATTAAAGGACTTTATGTTTGTGTCTTCACAAAAAGACCTAAACATATATAACTAAAGTAATTATGAGCGACTACATTTGGCCTTGATAGAAATTTTAAGTTAATTTCATACTTTATATTTATGACTTTACAAGAAAACATAATCATGTTGGTTAAAGTAACGTTTCAGTATATCTTGACATTTGCTTTAAATAGGGCAACATACATTTTATAGGTAGAAGTCCACATAGAATATTAGTTTTCTTACCTTGGAGTCAATAAAAATCATTAGTCATATATTCACATGTGTTGTACCTTGCACACAACTAAGATTTCTTCAACTTGTGCATGGTGCAACGTTATGCATGTATACAAAACAACATGACGATCGTTTGTTTATATGGATAAAATGAATGCGTTAAAGATAGAATATGAATTAATTCAAGCTCAAATCACATCTGAATGAAAAATGTATATAAAACAATATCAATTAATAAGGAATCATGCATGACGATATTATAAATAACATTACAGGAAGCGACAAGTTATCCAATAAAATTATATGCGATGATTCTTACTAAATGAAGAAGTGTCACACTTGGAAAGTGATTAATTATTTCAAGACAGACCAGACATAATATGGGAAACCTATAAGGTAAAAAGGCTCATAGCTCCTAATGGATTAGACAACATTACATGTATATCATTTTAGAAATAAAATGCGTTTCTCCCACTAGATTAGACAAACATTACAGGTGTTTCTCTACTAGTGTAAAGCAAGTAGCAACTTATTGATTTTCCTTATCTTGAATATCTATGCAACATTACTAATGTAGGTCGCATGGACTAGTAAGTAAATACTTAGATATCTAAGGAAGTGTGACAAGTTCTATTTCATAAATGATGGACTAGCCATCTATGCTAATTCATTAACTTAAAAATTGGCAAGCAATTCCTCCTTAATTTTGCCTACCTAGCCACAAGGGTGTAGTACCTTTATTGGGTTGAAGCAAACAACTAGGTGAATCATGCTAGTTATTGCTTTTACCATTTTGCAGTAATATTTTAGTTTTCTAATTACAACTTATAAAGTGTCTTGATAACATCAAGATATTATCATTTTATAGCTATAGAAACGTGTAGAACTATAAAGGGGGGGGGGGTGAATATGGTTTTCTTAACTTCTTCAAAGTTTAAAAAACTTCGAGACTCGAAATAGCTGAGTTGTGTGATGATCTTCTTAGCAAAGATTCAATAAGTAGATAGAGATAGATAGATAGAGAGAGAGAGAAAGAGACACTACGATATATACTAGTTCGGGAAGGGGGTTTAGTCCTTCCGTACATCCATTTGTAAATCCATAACACCTATACTATTCAAGCATAATCCTTACGGTGGACTATAATACGTATTACACCTAACTTCACCGATATGCATGAAGATTGGCGCTCACAAAGAAGAGTTACTACCTACGATATTCTACCCTCGAAATCCCCTTGAAAGCTTACCAAACCTCAACTATATCCCAATGATCTAGGCTTGATCCCACGGATACAAGACTTCTCTACAACTCGAGTTATTGAAAAAAGATAGATGAACCAAGTTCTAACCTAACCGAGAGACTCAATTCTAAAGAAAAGGTATGAGAAAGAAGACCCTCGACAAAACACACAAGTATGAATTAGATACTTGTGTGGTTCTTTTGCAGAGATGTATTCACTTTAATATAATGATGAGATGAGAAGATTAGAACACTTTAATGTTAGTCTTAGAGGATTAGAGAAGAGAAAAGAGAGGAAAGAATGTTTGCAAGAGATGAGGAATACAAAGGCCAAGAGGAGGTATTTATAGGCCAAGAACCCAAAGTGGTTAAAATGAGTTCGCATGTGACACGCTTATCGTGTGTCAGCGCGTGGCCAGCGTGCCAGGGACTCAAACCCATTTTTTGGGTTCTTGGATTTGTAACTACCCGCTCTTGTTAAACCCCTAATTGTACTTCACGCTATAACCTTTCAATCATTCTTACACTTAATGTCAACCAACTCACATAGCCATTTGAGAAAAGCGTTTTATCCAATATCGTAAAGAGAGAAAAGAACTACCAGAAAAGGGTAGTTTGAGTAATCCTCAAAAATGTAAGTAGCTTAGTTAGAATCTAACTAATGATTTGGAAGGCTAGTTAAGGTACATTGGAATATTCTTAACTTGGAGAGAAAGGATAGATGTTATGGGCGGAACATTTGAAATTTGAATTTCAAATATTTTAAGCACATGTGTGAAATGAAGAATGGGATATGGATGGGTTGTGAATGAGTTGTCATGATTTGGCATGATGTGATGGTTATGGGATGGAAAGGAGCCTTTTGATCTTTTATGAAATGGAGGGTGAAGATGAGATGAAGATAGGTAAGTTAGATAGGTAAAGTGACAAGATCAAAGGTGGATAGAGAGTATGTTTGTTTAGAGAGTAAAGTATGTTTATTTAAAGAGGGGGAAGTGTGTTTGTTTGTAAAATGGAAAGTATGTTTGTTTGTAAAGAGGAAAATGTGTTTTTTAAGATTTGAATTCCAATCCAATAGAGGAAAAAAAGTAAGGTATCTTGGATTGATGAAGCGGTAAGAGTAATGGCTAAGATGATAGAGTGTGTATGTATGTATGTAGTGTGAAATTCAAATGGTTGTAAGGAAAAAGGTGAATAATAGATATGTGGTGGAGAATGTTTTCATAGGATGTGAAGGAGCCTATGTTGGGAATGAAAGGAACAAGAAGTACAACAAGTACAAGGAGGGTAGATTGTATAAGGGAATGTGAGTTTTTCCATGTAGGTATTATTTAGGGAAGGTTTATGTGAAGAGGAGTTTAGGCTTGAATAAGGTTTTGAAGACGAGAAGTATGAAGGTAATGATGTTTATGATGACATCAAAGGATTGATTTGGGTTTATAATCACATTGCCAATAAAAGAGTGGTCAAATGTGATTATGGGATGGTTTAAGAGAAGAGTGTTTAGAGTGTGTGATTGATATAATCATTTGTTGGGTAAGAAAGGTAAACAAATGATTAGGAAGGATGTGTTGTAGAATTGTGTAGGAGTGTTTAATCATTTGTTATAAAAGAGATTAACAAATGATTCGAGGGAATATGTTGTAGGAAGTATGGTATGGAAGTGTTGTAGGAAAAAGTGTAGGAATTTGTAAGTCATCTTGTACATGTGCGGAATACATGTGTGAGTTTGTAAAACATTTATTGGTAAAGAGGTGAGAAAACTCAAAGCATGATTAACCACCAAATACTTCAAACTCAATTAGTCATTTAGACTTTAATCCATGATAATCAAAAATGGATTTGATCACTAATCATCTTGATGCAAACAAGCTAAGTTCTTTGCATTTCAAGTAAATCCTATCCCGTAATGGGAAAGGATGCATTTACGCAAAGTGACCTTTGACATAGTTTGACCAATAAGGGAGTAAAACCCGTTACGTGATTAGGAACAACGTAAATCTGGATTAAGGTCAGATGAATACTTTCATTTAATGGTATGTTGAAAATATGATCATATTAGGTTTAGAAAGAAGTTTCAGCCTTGGCTAGAGGCGTTTGATAAAAGATTTGAGTTGGTGTTTTGTTGAAAATAGGAGGATTTGTTTTTGCTCCTCTTTGAGTCTAAACCTCATTTGAAGTGTTCCTAAATGATCAAATATCATATACATACCTTTATTGAAGTTTCCACATGTGCCGAGTAAGTGGAAAGCTGACAAACATAACGAAGATGAAGACCATCATTGGTGTAGTTTACGTCTTGATCTTGTCCTTGTAATTTGGTGAGGCTTGAACATTGTCTTCACCTTATGATTCTTACATAGCTTTTCTATCTTTGCCTTTCTTTCCTTCTCCCCCTTTTGTCAAATCAAAAGGTGGGATCTTGATCTTTCATTAGAAGGTTGATATCATTGTAGAAGAAATAATATATGTCATTGCACATGCTCCCCTTAGATCGTTGCTTCCCTTTGTTACAAGGCGGGGATCCATGGGTCAAGAGCATCACTTTAAAGTGTTCTTGGCTACAACTAGCAACAAGCAAACACAAAACAATACAAGCAACCAACATATACACATGTGCAAGTCTGACATGGGTTAGCTTACCATTTAGAGACTTGGAAACATGGATAAGTACAAATGTGGATTATTGTGACTTGGTACATTGTTGCATATATTCATACATATATTTTAACATTTTTTATGTATATTTATTCATGACTCCAATTACTTTTTGTTGAGCAAGTTGGTCTAATTAAGCAAAAATATTTTCAAGTAAATATAACATTTTATTTCACATAAAACATGCAATACACAACATATATTACACAAGATCTAGCTACAAGCTATACAAGGCAATCTAGAAAGCCTATACTACTTTTATTCTTGCAAGGCTTGACTTCTTCCAAAGAGACGTTGCTAGGTTTATTGCCTTTTTCAATTCATTCTTCATTTTGATCTTGAAGAAAGACTTTAGCAATGTCCTCAACGACTATGGTTAATACCATTAAGTCATTGTTAATGGATGCATGTATCTCTCACATTTCCTTACGAAGAGCATACACATTCCTTTCTGTCATGTGTTGTACTTGACAACACACACACTCATCAACATGAGTGTTACGAAAAGGTTCCTTAATCTCGCGAGTTATCTTCTCCCATATAGGGTCTTTAACCATGCACAACTTAAGGAATGCCCTATAAATATCTACATTGCTATTCTTAAGTTCTTCCCAAGGATAACAATCCTTTTCCTCGAGAGTCCTCATTCTTCTCTCAGTGTTGTTGTGAAATAATGAATCTCTAAAAGCTCTTATGATTCTTGTTTAGTTATTGCTTTTGGCCAAAAAATTTAATAAGTTTGTGTTGTGTTTTATGAGATAGTGCAAGGTGCTTTTATAATTATAGATTTGTAAGAGGTTAGGTAATTAATGAAAGATGACATAAATCCTTAGCTATGTACTTTAATTCCTTGGGTTGTGATAGAAATGACTATGTGAAGAAAATTGGATGATGTTGGGAAGAACATTATGCCTTGGTGATTATAAGTTATAAGTTGAGAATCTAATGATACTTTGTTGAATATATTGAGTTTTAATTGAAATTTAATGATTTAATTACACAAGCTAGTTCCTACAATTATGCATGCATGCACCGTAACTTGTCCATGCATGATACTTTCATTGTAGTTTGATGTGTAGAGATCCTTAATCATCATTTTAGATTTTCGGAATTGATAACTTTATTTTCATTGCATTACAAGGAGAATATTTAGGATCTCAGATGAGTGGTCTAAGTTATCAAACCTACTACAATGTGTATTTTAATCCTTTCTTGGATGATTTACACATGGAACACATAATCCATTATACACTAGCAAAGTGTTGCTAGGTATAATATCTTAGACTTATGGTTGATGTGTTGTGTCCACATTAATAATATTAACTACCATAGTGTATGGTGAATTAATTTCATAGTTTCTTAAATGAGGTAACTATATTATTATGTTTATTAATTATGTATTTTATTTCGTTATGCAATGCCACACCAAATTTAATTTCAAGAGACTCTTTAACTATGTGAGTAGTTTGTATGTTTGTATAAAGTTATTTTCTTGTCTTTTCTACCCTAATACACATAGCATGTAATCAACACATAAAATAAACAAATTGACACAAATGCAACTTTTTCAACACAAGGATGAGTTATGATCAAAAGTGATTTTGTCAATGAATTTGTCTATCAAATCTTTCATGTATATCATTGAGAATAAAACATAAAATATTGTGAATAAGTCGATTTCACACATTTAAATATGTGAGGTGATGATTAATACAATATTTGACAAGATGTAGATCAAATTTCTTGTTCATACCACATAGGTTTGACATGTAGAATCTGAGATAATGTCAACCATAGTTTGAATAATGCATTGACATCTATCCTTCATCTCATTAAAACAATAATGCTTCTTAACTTCCATGCCTTTCACATAAGTCCTAGCACATAGCATATAAGCTTTAAGAGCACAAATATCTCTAATAGGGTATGCAAATGACTTCTAGACTTCTATCCTTACTTTTGACCCCTCACTCACTCAATTCAAGATCATATGGTGCATGTCAACCATGAACAACCTCAACTAGATTCGTGCAATTTAGACTTTGGAAAATGTCATGCGAAAAATTCTAAGCTTGTTTTGTCTTAAACCTAAGTGTCCTCTCATTTAACTCACCAATTACTTGTTCTATTGGGTAACCTTTAGCTTCTTTTAGACGCATAGGATAGCTTTCATCCGATACATTAACTTGTAATGATGACGGCCCTTTGAGATCTTGAACTATGGGTTCATTGATCCTATCATCTTCTACCGAAGGAGATGACTTAGGCTCAAGCAAGCTTTCATTAAAGGTAACATTGAGAGATTCCTTAATTCTCATTGTTTCCTTGTTAAGTACTATTTATGCTTTACTAGTTTGAGAGTATCCTAAAAACATACCTTCGTACGACTTTGGGTCGGACTTGGTGAGATGTACTTTAGTGTTAAGTATAAATACTTTACAACCAAAGACCCTAAATTACTCTAATGATGGCTTCCTATTTCTAAGGATTTCATAGGGTATTTTATTAATGAATTTTCTAATATAAACCCTATTAAAGATGTATGTTGCCGTATCTAATGCATGACACCAAAACTTTTGTGGAATGGATTGCTCGTCTAGCACAGCATGACTCATCTTTCTTAACTTGTGATGTGTTCTTTCAACAACCTTATTCGATTGAGAAGTGAACGGGTTCGAAAAGTTATAAGACATTCCATGTTGTTCACAAAAGATCCCAAATTGCAATTTATCAAATTCACTACTATGATTTGTTAAAATTGAAACAATAGAACAATCATGTAGGTTTTCAAGCCTTTTACACAAGATTTTAAACTTTTCTAAGATGTCATCCTTAGATTCTATGAACACACCCCAAGTGTAGTTTGAGTGATCATCCACAATCATTAAAGTATAAAAGTTTCCTTTGTAACTTTGAATTGGAGATGGACCAAACAAATCTAGGTGTAACAACTCTAAAACCCTAGTAGTTGATACTTCATTTCTAGTCCTATTATTTGCATTACCTTGACTCCCTAGACCACACGTATCACAGAATTGTCTTTTAAAGCTCAACTTTAGTAGGTTCCTTACTAGCTCGTTAGAAGATAAGTTTTGAACTAACCGCATATTGGCATGACCTAACCCCCTATGCCAAAGCATTGAGTCATCCACCAGGGATGTAAAACAAATTTGTTATTTAGAGTTATCTCCCAATTTTCAAGTATATAATCCATTTCTCCTATGTCCTTTAGCTAGCGTTTTACCATTTTTACTAATAGTGCAATCTACTTTAGTAAAGCTCACCTCTCAATCATCATCACATAATTGACCTACGCTAATCAAGTTAAAAGCTAAACTACTAACATGCTCAACATTGGAAATTGTAATGGAGTCATGAGTAATATTACCTCTACCGACGACCTTGCCCTTTAGGTTGCTCCCAAATATGACATGTCCACCATCATATGCCTTGTATAAATTAAACAATCTTTTATTCCCGGTCAGGTGCTTAGTGCAACCACTATCCACAATCTAATTGTCCGGTAGTAGATCATATTTAAGCCATACCTACAAGAAAATATGAATTCAAGGTCGTGGTACCTATTATTTCTTGGGTTTATTGCGGTTAGAAAATATGTTGCCCAAGTTAACCATTCTTAGGTCTTGAAGTAAATCACATAGTTTATGTAGGTCGTACCTTGAGAACGCGGACCAAGGATTGTTTTAAAAATCGTGGGAGTTTTAAAAGTTTGGTCCAAAGCTCCAAGATGTTTCTAGCCTTTGATTTAGGTAGGAGTTCTATTTCCTTTGGAAGGTGCTATGTTGATGATATAAAGACCTTTGGTTGTTGTAAAAGTTTCTTCTTTTTAAAGAGTGGTTATTTTGAAAAGGTCTTCGGCTATATGAGTTAGAAGGTCTCATATTTGGTGTGGGTAAGAGAGGTCTAGGGTCAACTCGAGGTCATGTATATCCAAGTCCATTATGTAAGCCCGAGTGATATCCTTGATGTCTTGTTTCCACTCTTCTAATGGGTGCTTGGGGACCTTGAGTGTTTACAAAGTAAGTTTGAGGTACTACAAGTTTAACAAAGCTATTTGACAAAATTTCTTTTTGACTTTCTTTTACAAACACTATTGGTTGGTTTGGACTTTAGAAAGTGGTTTTCTTATTTTTAGAAAATCCAAGACCTTCCTTATCTTGGGATAATTTTTGATGACTTAACATGTCGTCCAAAACGACGCTACTCTTTTTGAATTTTGAAAAATTCAATGCTTCATCTTGAAGTCTAGAAACATTGCATTTTAAAGAGTCAATCTCTTTGGTGAGTACATTGCACTTTTTGCAAGGTTCAACCACCTCTTTAATATTTTCAAGTTACTTCACTTCAAATTCAAGATCATTGATTTTACTTAAAAGTTTTGAATTCTCATTTTCAAAAGAACATTTTTTCTTTTAAAAGCTTTTCAAAAGTTTTGGTAAAATCCTTATTAAATCTTAGGAGTTCCTCATTCTCCTTTTTCAAATCAACAATATTTGAATCATTATTAGAAGTAGAAGGTTTAGTTTGTACCTCTTGAGATTCATTAGACATGAGACAATTTGCATCATTTTAAGGTTCCTCACCATCTTCACTATCACTCCAAGCTCCTTCAACAAAAGCCATGTTCTCCTTGGGCTTTCTACACTAGCTAGAAAAGTGGCCTTCTATTCTGCAATTGTAGGAAGGTCCTTTTTGTTTCCAAAGCTATTTTCGCGGCCTCTTCCAAACCTATTGGCACCATTACCAAATCAATTATCAGGCCTGAATCGAATACCTTTGCGAAAGAACTTTCAGAAGTTCCTAGCCATCAAATTAAATGCTTCGACTTCTTCTTCTTTATCTACATCTTTATCACTTCCTCCTTGACTATCACTATCGTCACTAGCTTGGTCCCTAGTAACTTTAGCTTTAAGTGCTAAAGACTTGACCTTATCTTTAGTGGTCTTGGAAGCTACGCCATCTTTATCTAAGACCATTTCATAAACCTTAAGGTTGTTGATTAGCTCATCAAAAGGAAGTATAGCCAAGTATTTGGCTTGTTCGATGGCCATCACCTTGCTCTCCATTTTAATGGTAGAGCACGAAGAAACTTTCTTACGTGATTCTTGCTAGAGTAGTCCGGATCTAAAGTTTGAGACTAGTCATAATAGCATTGAATTATGTGAAGCCGCTATCAATAGTTTCTTCATTAGAGATTGATAACATCTCATATTCTTGAGTGAGAAGATCAATCTTGTAATTCTTGACTTGTGAATTGCCTTGGTGAGTGATGATTAGTGTATGCCAAACCTCCTTGGCGGTTTTACACATAAAAACTCTTTTATACTGTTATAATAAGAAACACTAGCTAACTTGCTGATTTGGAGGTCGGGGAGGATGAAACAAATACTTAGCCATATTATTTAGAGCGAGAAAAAGGAAAGATGTGTGTTTTCTAGAGAGAGAAAGACACACACTTAATGAGACAATAATGAATCCTCACCCCTCTATGGAAGTATGGAGGGGGTATTTATAGTCCAAACACAACTAAACTATCCTCAATAGTCTAATCTAGTCCCTGCGTGTTTGGCTATTAATGATCTAATGTAATTCCGTATATGTCCTCATATTTTAAGGCTAACAATCTTCCTCTAATATGTGGACATACGGAATTACTTACAATGTTCCTATCAAGTACAAATACAACATGATAAAATGACATCCAAGGAGCTTCCAATGTTGAAGATGACATCTTTGTCTTCTAGTCTTGATACTTTTACTCCAACTTGGATCTTCCGTGTCTTTAATTGTACAAGAACCATTGTAGTATGCATGAGTTGGATTAACTTCCCCCTAATTCATGCAGCATGTCTTGAAAAGCTTTCTTCATAGACTCCTTTTTCACGAAGTTTCTGAATCAGCTTCCCCCCAAACCAACATCCTTATCTTGAGCATACTCTGAAACTTTGATGTAGCTAGAAAAAAACTTCTGTTTGACATTTACGTGCACAACAGAATTTTGTAGAAGTAGAAAACCACATCAAATACTAACGAATGGGGGGGGGGGGGTAATTACATCAGAGCGAGAGTGGTAATAGAGAGCGAGTCGAGGGGTTACATGCATAGAATCAGCAACAATTCGTCTCACGTATGCAGAATACTTCACAAACCATACTTAGTAAAGTAGTCTACACTACTTCCCCCTAGAAATTAACATGGTAACATCAAAGTCAACTAAGTCCCGGATGTACACATTTTCCCCATGATGGTTGCGAACTCCCGGAAGCATCGTTGTCGTGTACGTTCATATACACGAGAAGTTCTTGTCATAAGCATCAATCTTGAAAAGTTATGAAAGACATTGAAGAACTTTGAAGGATTTTGCTTAGACCGTGAAGTACCATTAATGTTCTGTAGCTTCAAGTATCCCGTGAGAATTGCTGATTACATCTCAACCTTTAAATTCTCTGGCTAACTTACCAACCTCGTATTCTATCGGCTATTGTTATGATCACTTGGTGAAAGTATACCTGATATACCAAACTTGAAAATATGTAGAATCCCCCAAATTTGATTGTACTTAATCTTACACTGTATGTGTGAGTGAAGACAGCGGTGCTAAGAATTACAAATCTATAAAGTACTCATAACTCAACCAGAAAAGTAAAAGAATACAACACCTCTAAAATTTCCACATCGACATCTGCGTGTGACACTGAGTACAACAACGTAACTCCTTTAAGTGATAGCTATCCAGGTCTTTAACCAACCACCCCGACTACTGGAAACTAAATAATGCAAGTCTCAATCATAAGTTGTATACGTTCAAGCATTCATTTAATCGATAGTATTTGGGTTTGAAGAAAAGGGGTAGAAAATAGAAGGAAGTCTCGATGATGAAATAAGTAGATGCCTTTGTGAAACCCACTTCAATCTCAAATAAGGGATACCAAATCAACTTCGTAATCACTTATCATCGTAATCCGAATCTTTAGCCGTTTTGACGTTTTAGTGACTTATTCGGATCGTTTTAGTGTTATGTATCGTGTTTGTTGTGTTGTTGTTCGAATGTCGTTAAACTATGGACAAACTGTTTATTGAATTAGTCATAACGAATCAATATTGTCTAGTCAAACTTATCATGAAAGTGTTTTAGTCCCGTTTTAATCCAAAAATGATGTTCATTTAACTAAATTATACAAAAATTCGTGTATAAATTTGGTTAAAGTTTTAAGGCCCACAAAAGAAATTATCCAGCCAACCATAAATCATGTACTCGATCCACTTTTCATTTAACCAAAAATCCACCCCAAATCCAATATAAGTATTGCTGGCCCAATATGTGTTTGATAACAATCGGTTATGCTCAATCCAAATCACTCGGCATATATATCTCATTTCCCTAATTATTAGGGAACCCTAAATCATTTCATACCGGCCATACACCTCCCTTATTCTCCTTCCGCACAAACAGATCTAAACATCATCTCCAAACAAAAAATGCATCACAACCAATCTCTTATAATTATATGAACACAACCATAGATCGAACCCTGAAATTGATTCAACTTACTCGAATCACAAACCCACCTTCTTATTTGAATAACAAACACGCTTTATTTCTTATTGAAATTATTTGGAACTGAGCAAGTATGAACATGATCAATCAGACGAACCCTTTAATCTTTTTGCTCCAAATCCGTATAACAAACATGCAGTTGTTTTGTCATTTTGGCTTCAAGATCCTTTTGTGGGTCTCGGGTAAGGTTCATTATGCTTTTCAGTATCAATCGAAACAAACGAAAAAAAATTATTGGTCGTATTTTGATATTTTAAAGGTCGTATTTGCTATTATACAACACGAATGAAAAAAATTCTGAGATCATTGATTTACATTTAGTTTCGAGTCTTGATGTGTTGTAGTGTGTGGTTATATTTTATTCTTTCAAGTTTTAAATTTATATTTTGCTGACTAAACCAATAACAGCACTTTAACGGGGCATGTACCCTTTCCAAGATTGATAGCTATCGTGGTACGTAGGGGTCGATCACTGAGCGAGGTTAAATAAGTCAATTTAATTAATATCTTGGTTATCTAATCTATGTTAATTCTATTCTAATCCTATGTTAAATCTATGTCAGTCTAAATCCTAATTCTAATGGGAAAATGGGGGTTTTCAGCCTCAGAGATTGGCACGGTTTTATTGGTGACTATAATCAATTCAAGACACTGTTACCCACGCGAGCAAATAGTCAAAAGATAAAAGAGCGGTCGAACCTTATATAAGAAAACTGTATTAACCATTATTAATCCGATTAGAAACGATTGGTTTGTTTATTAATTGCAATGATTTCATTCTCTCAGGTGACATATCATTCTAAACTTAGGCGATACTCTTCTTCCTAAGACCTATACACAATATTCTGTCATAATTTAAAGCAACCACATAAAGCATCCATATTTGCTTGACTATAATCTATCTTAGGGATTAAAAGCATGGTGATCTTGTTAACCCCAAGCTCATAGAGACTTACCTACTTACCGACCGCTTAAAGGCAATCTATACAACTAGTAGTCCACTTGTCCAACTAATCAATGAGGAATCAGAACTTACTATTTTGAATTATCTAGGTCACCCTAGCTAGACAACACGAACCATAAACACCGTCAGATATCCATATTAACAATTAAGGCCTGAAACGTATCCTAGTACACAGACCCTAGTATAAGGACAATATTGTGAACTATTATTCTAGATGTATGAAATATTATATGAGAGCTATCCTGGACCCTAGATCCGCTTGGGTCCCACTTAGCTAGATCTAGATTGAATCTAGGTCGCATACAAAGCGCTAAACTAGTATGAATTGAAAAACATAAACAAGCCGCAACGATAAATCAAGAAATCAGATAATAAACAAATACCAAACGAATCCAATCTTTAAAATAATGGCTAATACCAGAAGGTAGATTAGCCTTCAAAACTCATAATAAATACAAGAGGAATAATTTAGGCCAAGGTAACTAACCAAGTTAATGAATGATACCAAGAAACCAAACGATTTACTACATATAGGAATTACACGATATCACCAAGGGAATTAAATACGTTGTCTCGACCTCATTCTGCTATTTTTTCATTTGTGAAAATTACTTTTATGGTTTTTAGGTATCGAATTATAATGTTAGCACACAAAAAAAAAACTCGTTTTGAGTTTTCCTATTATAAGGTCTTGTAAGCAGTTGAATACGGCGTATCCAAGAGATTGGATACGGCGTATTGGGTTTTCTTGGAGTAGGGGCCACGTTTGATATCTTTTAAAATATTATATTATATCCATATCTTGAATACGGCGTATTAAGATCTTCTGGATACTGCGTATTGAGCTTCATTCCTTTTGTGGTCTTTGGTGAGTGCAGGCACGGATACAACGTATCTTCTTGATGGATACGGCGTATTGGTCTTCAGAACAGTAACCTTTAAAATATCTTTATTTAAGCTCCATAATGCGCTCCTTTTGCTATCTTTCACCATTACTTTCATAATTACTACTGCAATTCAAATATAAACGATTAAGTAACAATTATTTGCAATAATTATACAATATGGGTTAATATCGTGGGATAAATGATACTATAAAATAGACGTTATTTGATGTTATCAAGTCTTGTGAAAGTAGATGAGATAATTGTTGGTGTGATTGTGCATTTGAGAAAGATGGGAGTGGGTTAGGGATGTTGGATTGTTATAGATTGGTTCATACTAACTTTTTATTAGATCGGGTTCTCCACAACGTACGTTTTTCAATAGATAGTTGCTTATAGAAAATGACAAGATCCCGGGTTCTTGTTGTTTTGACTATTCGGGTCCATGAGAAATGACTAGATCGGAGTGACAAAGAAAGAACTAGATCGGTTCCTTTCTAGTTCGATATTCGTATCCGTTTTTCAACAAGAATGAACTAGTTTGGTGAACTAGTTCGGGTTGACAAAGAATGAACTAGTTCGGTGGTCCTTATACCTTTATTTTGACATCAACTGAAACAACAAAACAAAAAAAACCCAAACGTACACACTTTCTTGACCAAACTTTGGACCACAAAACAAGCTTAAAAAATAAGCTGTTAATAAGCTTTTTAAAAAGCTATGAGACGAAAAGAGAAAAACAAATGAACAGGTGATTAAGTTTTGGAAAATAAATGGACCAAAAAGAATAGAAAAAAACATTGTTATAAAAACAGTTTTATAACAACATAAAAAACAGTTTCGTGTACTTTTTAACAGAAAAAGAACAACAATGAAATAAGCTTAAAAATCACGAAACCCAACAAACACACGAATACAAAACACCCCTGCAGCTCTGGTACCAATTGTTATAATAAGAAACACTAGCTAACTTGATGATCCGAAGGTCGGGGAGGATTGAACAAATACTTAGCCATATTATTTAGAGAGAGAAAAAGGAAAGATGTGGTGTCTCCTAGATATGTGAAATGAAACACCACTTAAATAACAATAATGAATCCTCACCCTCTATAAAATATGAAGGTGTAATTTAAACTAGTCCAAACACAACTAAACTATCCTCAATAGTCTAATCTAGTCCCTTCGTGTTTGGCTATTAATGATCTAATGTAATTCCATATAAGTCCTCATATTTTAAGGCTAACACATACTCTTTATGGGGTAGAGCATCGTAATGAGCATCTTGGCTTCGTTGTTCTTGCCAAGTTGTTTTTTCTCAACATCTTCAAGAAGTTCATATGGTTTGTCCTTAATCATCTTTGTTTTCGGGTCCTCTATTTCGCAAACAAAATCGCCATTTTGGGTGACTTGACATAAGTCAATATCTTTAGACTTAATGTAAGTCTCAAAGCAGGATTTCTAAAAGCAAAACCCATTGGCTCCTAGCAAAGGTGGTCTTTACATAGAGCACCCCTTAACATAGTTTTCTTGAGCCATGGATCTTTACTCAAATTTTTCAAAAATCAGAGTTAGGATTTTGAATTTTTAAAAAAGAAGTTTTCAACTTAAAATGACTTCTCCGGAAGGCTTTAGTGCTTAAAAACTTGAGTAAACTGTTCTGATACCAATTGTCAAACCATAAAGGGGGGTGAATATGGTTTTCTTGACTTTTTTGAAGTTCATAAAACTTCAAGTCTCGAAAGAGTCGAGTGGTGTGATGATCTACTTAGCAAAGAATCAATAAGTAGAGAGAGAGAGACCACGATATATACTGGTTTGGAAAGGCAGATTTAGTCCTTCTGTACATCTAGTTGTGAATCCACGACACCTATACTATTCAAGTATAATCCTTATGGTGGACTATAAACCATATTACACTTAACTCCACCTATATGCACAAAGATCGGTGCTCATAGAGAAGAGTTACTACCTACAGTATTACACCCTCGGAATCCACCCCTAAGAACTCATGATTTGACTTAACCAATAACCACAAAGACTTCCCCTTGAATGCTTACCAAACCCCAACTAGATCCTCAATGATCTAGGCTTGATCCTACGAATACAAGACTTCCCTTACAACTCGATTGATTAAAAGAAGATAGATGAACCAAGTCCTAACCTAACCTAGAGACTCGATTCTAAAGAAAGGTTATGAGAAACACAAGTATGGATTAGGTGCTTATGTGGCTCTCTTGTGGAGATGTGTTCACTTCAATAGAATGATGAGATGAGAAGATTAGAACACTTTGATGTTAGTATTAGAGGATTAGAGAAGAGAAAAGAGAGGAAAGAATGTTTGCAAGAGGTGAAGAATACAAAGGCCAAGAGAGGGTATTTATAGGCCAAGAACCCAAAGTGGGTAAAATGAGTTCGCATGTGACGCGCTTGCCATGTGTCAACGCATAGCCAGCGCGCCAGGGACCCGAACTTATTTTTTGGTTATTAGCTTTTTAACTACCCGCTCTTGTTAAACCCCCAATTGTACTTCACGCTATGGCCTTTCAATCAGTCTTACACTTAAGGTTAACCAATACAAATAGCCATTTGATAAAAGTGTTTGTGAAGTATTTGAAAGCCTTTAGCTTATCCGATATTGTAAAGAGAGAAAAAAACTATTGAAAAAGGGTAGTTTGGGTATTCCTAAAAAATGTAACTAGATTAGTTAGAATCTAACTAATGGTTTGAAAGGCTAGTTAAGGTATAAGAGAATATTCTTGGAACATTCTTAACTTGGAGAGAAAAGGTAGATGTTATGGGGGGAACATTTGAAATTTGAATTTTAAATGTTTTGAGCATATGTGTGAAATGGAGAGTGGGATAAGGATGGGTTGTGAATAAGTTATTATGAGTTGGAATGATGTGATGGTGATGGGATGGAAAGGATCCTCTTGATCTTGTTTGAAATGAAGGGTGAAGATGAGATGAAGAGAGGTGGGTTGGATATGTGAAGTGGCAAGATCAAGGGTGGATAGAGACTGTGTTTGTTTAGAGAATGAAGTGTGTTTGTTTGAAGAGAGGGAAGTGTGTTTGTTTTTAAAAAGGAAAGTGTGTTTGTTTGTAGAGAGGGACATGTGTTTGTTTTGATATTTGAATTTTAATCCAAGGGATGAGAAGAAAGTGAGGCATCTTGGATTGATGAAGTGGTAAGATTAATGGCTAAGATGATAAAGTGTATATGTATGTATGTGTATGTGTGTGTGAAATTCAAATGGTTGTAAGGAAGAAGGTGAATAGTGGATATGTGGTGGAGAATATTTTAATGGGATGTGAAGTATCCTATGTTGGGAATGAAGGGAACTACAAATACAACAAGTACATAGAGGGTAGACTGTGTAAGGGAATGTTAGTTGTTCCATGTGGGTATTATTTGGGGAAGGTTTATGTGAAGAGGAGTTTAGGCTTGAATAAGGTTTTAAAGATGAGAAGTATGAAGGTGATGATGTTTAGGATAAAATCAAAGGATTGATTTGGGTTTATAATCACATTGCCAATAAAAGAGAAAAGAGTATGAAAATGTGATTATGGGATGGTTTAAGAGAAGAGTGTTTAGAGTTTGTAAAGGATATAATCATTTGTTGGGTAAGAAAGGTAAACAAATGATTAGGAAGGATGTGTTGTAGAATTGTGTAGGAGTGTTTAATCATTTGTTAGAAAATACATTAACAAATGATTAGAGGGATTATGTTGTAGGAAGTATGGTTAAGAAGTGTTGTAGGGAGAAGTGTTGGAATTTGTAAGTCATCTTGTACATGTGAGGAATACATGTGTGAGTTAGTAAAACATTTATTGGTAAGGAGGTGAGAAAACTCAAATCATGATAAACCTCCAAATACCACAAACTCAATTAGTCATTTAGACTTTAATCAATGATAATCAACAATGGATTTGATCACTAATCATCTTGATGCAAACAAGCTAAGTTATTTTCATCTCAAGTAAAGCATATCCCATAACAGGAAAGGATGCGTTTATGCAAAGTGACCTTTGACTTAGTTTGACCAATAAGGGAGTAAAACCCATTACATGATTAGGAACAATGTAAATCTGAATTAAGGTCAAATGAATACTTTCGTTTGATGGTATGTTGAAAATATGATCATGCTAGGTTTAAAAATAAGTTTCAGCCTTGGCTAGAGGCGTTTGATAAAAGATTTGAGTTGACATTTTGTTGAAAAATAGGTGGATTCGTTTTTGCTCCTCTCTAAGTCTAAACCTCATTTAAGTGTTCCTAAATTCTCAAATATCATATACATACCTTTTTAAAGTTTTGATGTGTCGTTTAGTATAGGTAATTATATTAGGAAGTTTTACTATTTATATTTTGCTGACTTTACCTTTTAACTAACACTAACGGGCAGTGTACCTGATCGATTATAGGTTCATTGGTAAGTAAAGTGTCGATCACTAAGAGTGAGCGTTAATACTTTAATTTAATAGTATTTTAATTATCTAATGTTAGACCTAATTAATCTTAATTAAACCAAAACTAACGCAAATAGGAGGTTCAGCCTTGGAGATTGGCGCGAGTTTTGGTTTAAACTAAAATAATAATGCAATAAATGAGACAAGTAACACATACAAGCAGATAAACAAATGATAAAGAAGATGTCAAGCACTTATAAACGTATTAACCAAATTTATTCAAATAAGATGTATGAATTGTCTATTTGTGCAATGATTGTACTACTTCTGGTTGTGGTATATCAATCCAAAGCTAGGTGGTACTTCTCCCTAAACTCTAGATTTATATTACGGCTGATCCTGTCAAATTCAACCAAACCCGCATAAAGTTCACACCGTCAATTATAATCTATATAGGTGACAATATTGAAACCTAACTCATCGAAGCTTTACCAACTTATGGCCTAATGGCTATCTGTATACTGTTAGTCTACAATCCACTTAACTACCCAAGGAAATAGAACACTATTTGTAATCCTAATTTATGTTAGTCTACCATTCACTTAACCAAAGGTAGAAACGGGATTTTATTTGTAGTCCTAGTGATCTAATTATATAGATAAGTTGTATGTAGTATCTATCTCGGACTTTAGCCTATAGCCTAAATAACGATTAAGTTACAACGCTTTATTTATAATCCTAGATCCAGTTGAATGATAGATGAAAACATAATCATGCCATAAACGGGTATGAAGTGATTAACATAATCGACATGCAACGAAATAGTAAGCAATCGATATAAACAAATCAAAACATCAAATTATCATAAAATTGGCTAATACCTATAGGTATTAGCCCATAATCTTTGTAACAGTACACAACGTCATATTCGAAACGATTAAAGTAGAATCTATAAAGAACGATACACTAATCGAACGATTATAGCAGAGTATAATGATTACAAGAGTTTTCCTATGGAATAAATACACTTGCAAGACCTTCTTATCTTCTAAAATCATCTGAAAATCATACTTGGTGGTTAAAAGCTTTTATGCCTCCCCAAAAACCGATGCTAGTTTTTATATTTATAAGTGTGCAAATCTGGTTGATACGAGGTATTGATGAGGTCCAATACGGCGTATCGGGTGTATTTAGAATGGGCTCCATGATTATTATATTCTAGAATAATCATTCACCGCCTCCCAATACGATGTATTGGTAAATCTGGATACGGCGTATTGGGGTCTTCTCGCTTGTTCTAAAAGTTGACCAAAGTTTCATATAAAGCGTATCTGCTGATGTGGATATGCCATATTCTTTAAAGTCAAGCAATGGTCTTGAATTCGTCTAAGTCTTGGGATAGGACGTATTTTTCTAGAATGATACGTCGTATTGATGTCAGATCCAGTAAACTTTCTCAAACTTCTTCGTTTATGCTCCAAAACACGTTCTTTTCTCTAACTTTCACTAATTGCTCGATAATAACTGAAATACAGAAAGATAAGCAATTAAGTATCACATCTTATATAAAATAATATAAAACAAGCAAAATAGATGGGATAAATGATGCTAATAATCAGACGTTATTTAATGTCATCAAGTTTCCACATGTGTCGGGTAAGAAGAAAGCTGACAAAATTAAATTCGTAAAAACGGAATTCGCAAGTGGCGCGCTGGCCACGTGCTGACGTGTGCCCAATGCGCCATAGGCAAATATCCGGTTTTATGGATTTTGGCTATCGTTTGTTATTTTACGTTTTGTGAACGTTTATTTATCATCGTTAAAACATAAAAGAGATCCTAGTCAATGTTGCACAAACAAAATATGTTCTCTAGTTATCAAAATGACTTATATGTTTCAAAGAATTCAAAACCGAATAGGGTTAGTGAAAACTATTTGAAAGAATAAGATTCGCAACCATACTTAATCGTTTGAATTATGCATGACATAATGATTTCATGAATAACTTCACATATGAATTTGATTAGAATTTTGGGTAAGTTCAATCGTTCCTATTGTTAACTTTCTCTAGTAAAGAAAATAATAGGAATAAGTCTCTCTCTTGCTTACAAGGAAAGGAGACTCAGTTTGTCTTTACAAGAAAAGTACAAACTATCATAGATGTTGCAATATACAATTAACATAATAAATAAAGTTCAGATTTTAGTATTTTCGATAATTAATTCTTTTAAAATTAACTATCAGTGTTTTAGATAAAACAACTAATTCACTAAAAGGCTAAGATCCTACTTGTATTCCCACTCATCACAGTTGCCCGACTACTAGTAATTTATAGATTCAATAGGTAAGCGACGGGAAATAATTTCATTACAAGTGAAACTCTTAGAACTATGAGACTCATGGCACTAGAGAATGATCTACTAGTGCCATGTGGCATGTTTCGTCTCATCTTATGCATCGAATCAAAGGTCTGACCAACCATACTCGATTAAGTCATCCAATGCAAGAACGTGTGAAGATTAACATAGGTCTAACCTGTAGAGAAAATTCACCGTGGGTTGCAATTTGCCTACAACTGTCGTAGAGAAAAAGGAAATTTCAAGTCTCCTCACAGAATTGGACGGCAAATACTTAAATTTTAAAAAGATAGGTATTTAAGAGTTTGATAAAAACGTGTATCAAAAAGTGTACGAAGAAGCATGCATACATCTTCGTATCACAAGTTAACAAAAAAATTGTTAACTTTTTTTGTGCACATTTTATCACATGAGAACATTAAAGAATAACCAAACTCTAGATTGACATCCTCGAGAGGTCAAAAACCTTAAATAATTTAATTATTACCTCATATGCAAAAGCATGTAGTGCCACGGGAAAAAGATTAAAGGTTATTCAAACCCTGGACCATTTGTTATAACCAATGTACTTGCATGTTTCTCGCGGGAGAAAATTATAGAGTATAGATCCATAACAAGGTATGGAAAGACCTTAAGCCTTGTCACGAAATACCTTGAACCCAATGCGTTTAATAGATGCAAGACATTGTTTAAGCAAATTTGGTCATTAATAAAATAAGAGCAAAAACTTGAAGTCTATATTTAAAGTTTTATTAAACCAATGTATCAAGCAAGTTCATCGCGGGAAACATTACGGTATGTAAGCCCAACCCTAGATGACATAAACTCGCAAGAACATTAATTTAATTAAATCAAATTTCGATATTAACATGCCCATTTAATTTCAAAAATCTTTTTCCACAATAAAACAAGTCATAAGGAATAATATATAATGCAAATAAACATATAGAAAATGGGTAGAAGCAAACGGCAGACTCTTATAATGAGATAAATAAATAAAGCAATAAAACCTATTTGTTGGTGCAACATTGACCAGGATTTCCTTTATGTTTTAACGATGACAAATAAACGTTCGTAAAACATAAAATAACAAACAATAGCCATAATTTAGAAAAACGGATTTGTGAATCTGGCGCGCTGGCCACGCGCTATCCGTTTTTACGGATTTTGTATTGTCAGATTTCCTCTTACTTGACAAATGTGGAAACTTCAATGAAGGTATGTATATGATATTTGAGCATTTGAGAACACTCCAAATGAGGTTTGGACTTAGAGAGGAGCAAAAATGAATCCTTCCGTTTTTCAACAAAACGTCAACTCAATACTTTTATTAAACGCCTTTAGCCAAGGCCGAAACTTCTTTCTAAACATAGTATGAACATACTGTCAAACGAAAGTATTCATTTGACCTTAATCCGGATTTACATTGTTCCTAATCACGTAACGGGTTTTACTCCCTTATTGGTCAAACTAAGTCAAAGGTCACTTTGCGTAAATACATCATTTCCTGTTATAGGATATGCTTAACTTGAGATGCAAAGTACTTAGCTTGTTTTCATCAAGATGATTAGTGATCACAACCATTGTTGATTATCATGGATTAAGTCCAGGTGACTAATTGAGTTTGTGGTATTTGGAGGTTAATCATAGTTTGATTTTTCTTATATTCTTACTTATAAATGATTTACAAACTCGCACATGTATATCTCACATGTCCTCCCACACATACAAGATGTTTTTACAAACTCCACATTCCTCGATACAACACTACTGTTAATACAAATAATGTCTAAAAATGTTATTTATATTTTTCAACCTCTCAACATTTTGATAATAACAAAATGTAAAAACGTTTACGATAAAATTAAACGTTTACAAATTATTAATCGTAAAATTCTATTTCTAAGATTAGTGATCACTTAAGGTATGAACAAACAAAATCATTAAGCATGATTAGTGATCAAGAAAATATTTTTCTCATAATCCTCACTTTTAATTCTACAAAAGTATTTTCTTAAAAATACATTTACAAAATATTTTCTAATTAAAAGAAATGTTTTATTAAAAACATAAAATTTGAAATTTAAATTTTCCCCCCAAAATGAAAGGTTCCGTAACAGATACAACTTTCACCACAAAAAGACAAAAATAGGAGCGGGGTCTAGGGGCGGCCCCCTTATAGGCTTGGCGGCCCATAGATATATCTGGACCGACGGGACCGCCCCTAGATGACCGTTAGGATTTCCTGTCTATAAATACTGCTCCATTCCCAGCAGAAAAATATTCTTATTTGCACGAAATTTTTCAGTCTCTTCTTTCTCTCTCTAAAGATTCTTTCTCTTACTAAAACTCTTGATCACTAACATACTTAGATCTTGTTTCAAGTAATCTAATCTCTTCTTCTCATCTCTTCCCTCTCATTCAAGTACAAGAGAAGAACACTCGTATTCGTCAAGAAACAAAGTGTTAATTATTGATCTCTTTTCTTTTCTTCTAAGTACCAAACTTCTATTGCATTTATCTTGTGTTTTTGTGTGATTCGGATATTGTGTAGATCCGATAGTGTAGATCTTGTGAGTGTGTATATCTTGTGAAGTGGTAGATTGGTTCTAGCTAAGATTAGGACTCGACATTTAGATTAGTGTCGGAAAATAACGTAATCGATGTATAAACAGTTTTCTCCGCCTAAAGGGAGCTTGTTGACTTAGCGAAATCTCGGGTCGGATACTCAGGGAGTGGAGTAGGACGAAGAGGTGCTTCGTAGCCGAACCACTATAAAATCTTGGTGTCTTGGTTTGGTTGTTTCTTTCCTTATCTCTTTACATTATTATTGTTGTTATCTAGTTTTAGTTTAGATAGTTATTGCTTGTTCATATTGTAGATTGGTTAAACATATAACTCGGATCTAAACATTTTTGAAAGTAATGTTTTAAAATGTAAAACAAAAGTGTAAACTATTTAACCCCCTCCCCCTTCTAGTTTCCACAATTGGTATCAGGAGCAAGGTCACTCAAGATTTTTAAAATATATTGTATTTTAAAGCTTGGATCGATCTATGGATTCCGACAAATATCTAGAAGGGAAATCTATGCAAAGACCACCACTCTTTGAAAGCGATAGTTTTATTTATTAGAAAAATAGATTCGAGACATATGTTAAATCAAAAGATCTAGATCTTTGGCATGTTATTATCAATGGTGATTTTCAACCTATTGTACAAAATTCGGAAACCAAATTAGATGAGGTTATCCCTTTTGAAAAACAAACCGATGATCTCAAAAGAGACTTACAAAAAATAATGAAGCCAAAATGGTTATTTACAATGCTTTACTGAGAAAAGAATATAAAAGAATTTTCATGTGTAACACGGCAAAAGAAATTTCGAAAACTTTGTTAATCACCCATCAAGGTAATAGCCAAGTCAAAGATAATAAGATCGACCTCTTGGTTCAACAATATGAACAATTCGCCATTTCCGAAGACGAATCTATAGATAGTGCTTTTGCTAGATTTAATACTAGTGTTACTAGTCTTAAAGCTCTTGATGAACGTTATTCTAGTAAGAACTACGTAAGGAAGTTTCTTAGGCTCTACATCTTAAATGGAGAGCAAAGGTTACGGCGATTGAAAAGTCGAAAGACTTAACGACACTATCTCTTGATGAACTTATCGAGAACCTCAAAGTTCACGAAATGATCATCAAGAAAGATTCTGAAATAGTCAAAGAAAAAGTTGAAAGGAAATCTATTGCTTTAAAGGCTAAGAAAGAATCTAGTGATGAAGAGTGTTCGACTTCCGATAGCAAATATGAAGAATATGCCATAGCGGTAAGAGACTTCAAGAAGTTCTTTAAAAGAAGAGGTAGATTCTTGAGACAACCTCGGAACGAAAAAAAAGACGTTCCAAAGAAACCGTGATGACAAGAACTGTAAAAGTGATAGAAAATGCTTTGAATGTGGCGAACCGAATCATCTTATCGGAGAATGTCCAAAACCACCAAAAGATAAGAACCAAAGAGCTTTTGTCGGAGGCTCTTGGAGCGATAGCGGTGAAGAAGATGATGAGAAGGTCAAAGATGAAACGTGTCTTGTAGCTCATGCATCAAGTGAGATATGCCTTGGAGTCGACTTGGAGCCCGACGAATGGATCAAGGATAGCGGATGCTCTAAACATATGACGGGCAACCGAAAGCTCTTCTCTACTTACAAGGCATACAATGGAGGTAACGTCATTTTTGGTAGTAATCTTTGCGGTAACATCATTGGCAAAGGTACGATTTCTAATGACTCTCTCAAAATAGATAATGTAGAACATGTTGATAACTTAGGATTTAATTTGCTAAGTATAGGACAAATATGTGACAATAAGTGTAGAGTAACTTTCTCTGAACATGATAGTGAAATCACTAAGGACGGTAAAGTCATAGGTAGAGGTATTAGGAAGAAAGGCTTATATGTGATGAAATTAGGAAATAAGCCAAAGGATCAAATTTGTCTAACAACGATTGATGAAAATTCCACCTTGTGGCATAGGAGATTAGGACACGCAAATATGCGTCTCATTCAATCGTTGGCCTCTAAGGAATTAGTTAGAAACTTACCTAAGCTTAAGTTTGATCAACATTTTTGTGATGCTTGCAAAATTGGAAAACAAGCTCACGCTAGTCACAAAGCTAAGAATGTAGTCTCAACGACTAGATGCTTAGAACTTCTCCATATGGATCTCTTCGGTCCATCCGCCGTACGGAGTTACCTTTTCGGTCCATCCCACCGTACGGAGTTATGGAGGAAACCGTTATCCCTTAGTCATAGTAGATGACTACCTAGGTATACTTGTGGATAGATTCCTTAGGATAAAACGAAAGCTTTGATCAATTCTAAAATATTTGAAGGAAAAATTCAAAACCAATTAGGTTGTTCAATTAGTATCAAATAAGAACGACAAAATAGAGAATTTGACAATGAGGTGCAATTTGGAGAGTTTTGTAATTGCCAATGGTATTACAAATAACTTCTCAGCTCCCATTGCACTCCTCAATCAAATGGCATCCTCGTAGGTCGAAAAGAAAAATAGGATACTTCAAGAAAAAGTAGGACTGATGTTTGACATGAGCAAATCGTTTACATAAAAATTTTTGGTGTGTTGTTTGTAACGCCGTAGATACCTTTATATACACTCTCAACCGAATTTCTCATTAGAGGCCATTATACGGAAAAAACACCTTCACAAACTTTAAGGACAAATATGAAAAAGATAGGGATCGTCCCAGAAATAATGTTTAACGTCCTTGAAAAACTTCTTCTTTTGTTGAGTCGTCATTCCTCTGATAATAAAATTCCCCGCATGGTAATTTGTATAGTCCGCAAACCATGGGGTACTTCCATTTGATATAACTCCAAGAGTCTCTAAAGGAAAATGTTCATTTATGTCTTTATTTTCTAACACATCCTTATGAGGATTCTCAAGTCTAGATAAATGATTGGCCGCGAGGTTCTCACTTCCTTTTTTATCACGGATGGTGATATCAAATTCTTGTAGGAGAAGAACCCACCGGAGCAACCTCGGCTTATCATCTTATTTATTCATAAGGTATTTTAAAGCCGAGTGATCCGTATACACTATACTTTTAGATAAGACAAGATATGGCCGAAACTTTTCAAAAGCATACACTATGGCAAGCATTTCTTTCTTCATCGTAGTGTAATGAATTTGAGCTTCGGTCATTGTCTTACTAGCGTAATGTACAGGCTGAAAGTGTGTAGTATATTGGATATCATAACACAAGCCTAGGATTAATGTTTGGTCAAATTGTCTAGAAAGAGAAAGTGGGAGTTCTAGAGAGAGAAAATCACTTAGTGTGTGTTTGTGATAAAATGAACATCCAACCCCTTCCCATGGCTGGAAAGGGGTATTTATACAAGAGCTTGGTGCCCCTAAATGGGCATGGAGTGGGCTAACAAGTGGGTGAAGACCCGGCCCAACACCATAAGTCGTACGGTAACTAAACGAACTAAGACTACGAGCTAACCTATGCTAGATATAACACGGGGTGATCGAGTCTTTTACATGGATTTTCATAATCCTAACAATCTCCCCCTAAGGGAGGTCACCCCAGACAATACAATTTGAATCCTAGCATTATATTTGAACTAATCTTTGATTCTGGCTTGTAGTCTTTTGATTCTTCAACATTTGTCATTGTACATTAAGTAGTGATCTTTGTTCCTTGGACTTGAGTGATCTTTGAGCTTTCTTTGAGATCACCATCCACTTTAAATCTCTTAATTATCCTTGTTGTGGAATATTGCCTTCATGTGATGTTGTGACTTTCGGACCCGCATACTCACACTCTTCTGGATCATGATAGTACTTATCAGAGTTGCGGAAGCTGTGTTGTAGGTCTTTCAGTTGTCATGATGTCTTTGATTAGAAACATTAAGTGTGAGCATGGGGTTGTGAATTGACTTTACTGGAACGAGGCATCTGCATCTCCATCTTTATGTAATCCTGAAATACAACAGTTAACAATAAAGCTTGGTGACGAATATGGCTTTGTCATTCGTCAAAGTTCGGTTGCATTAACCTCCGGTTCCGTGAGGACCGTTTTACAGTATAAATACTGTACCTGTGATCAGGTAGATTCATTATAAGAACCTCCTTGACAGGGTTTCCAGCTCAAAGTGTTAGATCATCTAACGCAGATGCATTAGATTCACTGTACTTGCTAGTATCTCTTTACCGGACACCTCAAAGCAGGCTACCTCACTAATAGTATTGCTACTAATAGAACGGTAAGAGTGAATCAGTGAGTTACTCTCTCACCGATTGAAGATAAAATTGATTTGAAAATCAATCGATGTGTCACTAGTTAAAGTGATTTTTGTAACACATCGAGAGTTTTAAGCTTTTATCAAAAATTCATCCTCCGTCAATTCATAATCTGGACCGAATCGATGCCCAGTGTCACAAGTTTGATCCATTAAGGATCTCACAAGTCACCTACCTAGAGCTTGTTTGACGTTGGCTCTAGCAGGATTTCCATCTTCACTGTGAATACTTTCGTATCACTCGGATGTTCTGGCAATATCACAAGGATAATGCGTAGGACTCTTAAGATAATCCTTGTTTTCACAGTGTGTGAAACACAAGTATATTGGAATAGTGTCCTAACGAGATTTATTGATGATCTCATGGCTCTAGACTCAATAGTGCATTTTTGGTTTTTGGTAGTCGGAGGCTGGAGCGGACTGCCACCTTTTCAATATCGTCTAACTCGGAGTGAGAGAGACGATAGAAATGTATTGATCTCCGTGAGAGGTGAAACAAGAATCCTTTGAGGGATCTTGAGTGGCTAGGGAGGGTTGTGCAGCGTATCACTGGGTCCATGATACTTGTCTTCAATGTCAGCAATCAACCATGTGATTCTGACAGCATATGTAGTGACCCGGTTTCTGCCTAAGGTTTAAGGAGGGCTGCTTTCTTTTCACCCTTTATCTTAGCATTTCTTTTTCATTCTTCAACCCCTTCAGTGCTTACCGAGATTTCATTACTAGAACCTTGTTGGGTGTGTTCCAGTACTAGCTCCATCTCAGTCCGCACTATTCCCTTATTCTCACATTACTCCTTTTATAATCATACCTAAGGACTTCTACACTAACTAGTGGATTGTCCCTGGGTAGATCCCTCCGGCTCTGGCGGGATCGTGGGATCGAGTACCTAACCTTACCATCCTTATAACTCCGATAAAGTAATTACATGGTCGGTCTTAGGTGATTCCACAATTGCCATCATAACCATTCGCTCCCCCTCAATATGTGCATCGATATTCGAAAGAGTTTAGCACATATAGGAGAGCCTACACTTGAGTTAAGAAATCACAATTTTTATCAGATTTTCATAATTAAATCACATTTTCTCCCCCGAGCAAAAATTTCAAATCCGTTGAGATTTTGGGTCTCAATTGATTTAAGTTAGGAAAATTTGGGAGAAAGTGTGTCAGGTTTATACAAGCCGATTATGGAACATATGAATACTTAATATACAAGCCTAAGATACAGTTTAATCACTACATTAGAATGTACATATGACAACAACATATAAGAAAACTACCCCTCATTCGGTTCTCTTCAGCAGTCGGTAGTCTCCTTCTCTTATCCTGCCACCAACAAAGCTTTCCAGATTCCGGAAGATACGTCTTGTCTTAAGTCGTTTCTGTATGGCAAACATAAACTCCTTGCTTCTGTCGACGTCTTTCTTCGTCCAAAACCGTGTATCCAAACCCGGATTCATCCTGTTGACCCTGAATTCCTTGACTCTGTAATCCAACGCTTCATCAATCTGTTGTAGAGTACCATCACTGAACTTGTGGATTTCATTGAACCTCATGATCATCTGAACCCCATATTTGTCCCTAAACGTGACGGCCCTTGGAGAGTTAATTACTGTGAAGTCATGCTTGTACTCAAATCCCTTGGCATCCCATCGAGGTTTGGTGAGGTTTAACTGCGTCTGGTAGCTCTCAATCCCCAGCTGGAAGTCTTCTACACGTTGTCTGATAACCAAGTTTCTGGTCCATAAGTTGACACCGGTAGTGAGAATCTTTTTGTCTTCGGGTGAGATGGTTTAAGTGACCTTGAAGATTCAACAAGTACAGATCTTCAAAGTCACTAGGGTACAGATATTTGAAGTCCTTTTCCGCGATGACATATTCCTTGAGATCAGCTCGACGAAGGACAATCTTCTTCATGTAATTGTACCCATACATTGGGAAGACTTTAATTCTGACGACACTTAAGATACGCATATAGGTCCGTACAGCCCTGCGATCACCTTAATGTTGTCGACAAATGAATGAAAAAAAAAGAATAGAACCGTAGTCTTTGAAACCACCAGTGAGATATACCATACATCGCAGCGACATCATACTTGCATTCTTCTTCAATCCACATCTGATCCGGTACCATTTGCTCTAAGCCGACATTAGGATAATAGGCAGCCTTCATCTTCGAGATTGACAAGGCGGGCCTGCCTATTTTGCGGCCGTACCGTAGATATTCCAAGTCTTTGTTGAAGAAGAAATCCGGTTGTATTGTGACATGACCCGGATCACCACCCAACGGTAGTGGTTTGCTGACGTTGTACCTTAGGATTGCATCGTCCACTTGATCGGTGAGAAGTTTGTGGCATTCTTCCATTTGGAACTGGAGATGCACTACGTCGGGATGAAAGACTTTGACAATTTCGTATGCAGGGCCTTCCAGGTCTTTTTGAGTCAGTTCAGAGATTCCTTGCTTTTTGCAATACCAGTCCATGAATGTTGCCATATCACCGATCTGAGCAAGTAGTGAGTTCTCTGGTGGAGGTGTATAGGTAGACTTCAGAGCAGAGGCCTAGTTGTTTGTTGGGACGGTCAGATCAGATGATGGGATGGACCAGGCAGGTTCAGGTGTAGCGGGTCGGTCTTCAGTGATAGGCTTCCACCAACTATGCCTCAAGTTTACAGTGGGAATATGATCACGTCCAACGTCTTCACCACTAGATGAGTATGCTTGTTTATCTGCAGTCGAATTGTCACCCATATGAAGTTCTTCAGGAATTGGTAAGATCGACGGCTTAATTCTGGTGTCGATCATCGTCTAAGCCATATATTTTGCTGAAGCAGCCGTCTTTGAGGAGCTGGGGGCAGCGGTTCTTGTAGACTGACCACCCTGAGTGTTGGATAGAGGTGGAGGAGGAGGCGGTGGTTAAGACGACCCAGAAGCGCCAAAGGCTCCTGAAGTTCTAGAGGGACCTGTTGGTGGTGGTGGAGGATGAGGTGGAGAGCCAGATGGCGTTTTAGGTGAGCCCTGTCTCTTTTTCTTCTTTTTCCTTACTTCAGCCAAGTCAGACAGGAGCTGGTCTCTGTTATCTCGAGCCATAGACTTCTCTAGAGCCTCGTACAGCGTCATATGATCTTCATGAGTTTGGTAGGATTTGGATTCCCACATTCTGTTATGAATAATTTCTTTCATATCAGCTTATGGCAGATCTCTGAAGCACTCCCTTAGTGGTGCGTGCATGGCCCAGTCAACAGCATCCATGACTATTTCATCCACACCTTTGCTCACTTGATTGGGAATATCTTGATTCTCCAACCTGTATAGTCTGGACCCATGTTTGTCTAATCTTTTATCCAAGGCCTGGTTCGCATCCACCAAATCTGCGATATGTTGTTCGAGTTCTCCTAGACGGTTGAGTAAGATGGAATCTGAGGAAACTTGTTGTGGCTGAGGTGGTAGAGGAATGGTTGTCATAATTATTGTTGTTGTTGTTGCAGTTGCGGCTGTGGTGGTTGGTAAAGGCCGATGCATAGTGGGAGAATCGGGTACATACACAAGATCAATCACCAGTGAAGTCATAGGAGGGATAACAGAGGTGTCTTGATGGATTGTGACGGACACCATTGATTCAGCTTCTGTATCTGTTGTTGCCTTCTCATTGTTGGCTTCTGAGGGTTTATCATTAAAGAATTGATCGCCAAAGCTAAAGTCTTTGGCTAGGTGTTATAGAGAAGACAACGTCCTTGTAAAGCTGGCAGGCTCCTCAGGAATCACCAGATCGTCAACCGTCAGCTTAAGATTCTCCTGAATGTTAGGGTATGCTGTGGCGATGAACTCTTCATCCATTTGCCCCGGTTGTGGTTGACTTGTAGCATCAGTGGCCTCAGCATCTGTGTGTTCAAGGTTTGGTCTAACATGAACACCAGGAGTTGATAGAGTTTAAGACACTGTATCATTACCAGGGTTTGGTCCAGCCTTGTCTTCATCTTGTATACCAGGGTTTGGTCCAGCTTGGCCTTCATATGGAGCACCACTTTTGACTACGGGAGGCACTTCCTTATCTGATTTTGTGTCACTTTTAGTCAAGCCTAGTGCAGCATACAGGGACGATGATTCGTCATGACCCGAGGGTTCAGTTGGTGCTGAAGTACGTCTTTGAAAGATGTATTATTCAGTTGGGATCTTTTTCTTTGGAGTTTGAAGATTGAGTAGAACTCGAGCAGCTTGCTCAGCACCGACTTTCTCCTTTCCTTTTCCCTCTACCTCTGGAAGTGGCTGATACTTTCCAGTGTTAGTTTCCCTGATCACCACAGGTGGGAGAGGACCCCAATGTGCACCGTGAGCATCCTTCAGACTTTCTTTGATAGCCCTTTGCGTATCTGCTTCTAATTCACCAAACCCAGGTTCAGTCAATGGAATACCCTCATCAACAAACTCATAGACTAGCTGCTAAGATCTCTTAAGGGTTCGCTTCTTTGCCACTTTCCCAGCTTTAGCTTGTTTGGCTGGCGGTGTTGCTTCAGTGGTTTCCTTAGCCTGCTTAGGTTTCTTTTCCTTAGGCTTGGTTGGTGCTGGTTGAGGTTTCTTGGTTGATGCTTTAGGTGCTAATGGTTTTGTTAGCCTCAATTTATTGAGTCAAAAAAAGAGTTTTCGGTCACTCTTCGATGAACTTCGCGTCTTTAATTAGTTAATGTTGTAATAGGATAATATCGGGAATCGGGCTCGATAGATAATCTAATATTGTATATGTTTTGGGTTTAATCCCAAGCAAAAACACGGCAGAGGGTTAACTAGTTAAATATCCCGCGCGGACCTTTAACGTGACGGGGTATATAAGCTTTTTCTTATTTAGAAAAAGCAAGTTGTTCATTTTCTAAAATATTTCCATTTTCCATATTCTCTCATTCTCTTCTCTCTCTCTCTATCTTTCTTTTCTCTCTAGATCAATTCCTCTCTTTCTCATTTCTAGGTCTTGATCCGTGATTGATTGTTATGAAGTGAAGTTAATCGGGATCCTACAATTGGTATCAGAGCAAAGGGTGGATTCGTGTCTGATTTGTGTGGTTAAATAAGCTCAAATTCGTGGCTTATTTTGTGAAAAAATACCCACGGCTCAAAATTTTTTTTGGGTCTAATGTTTTCTTAATCTAGATCTTCACTTGTTCTACACTTCATAAGGGGTAAGAGTGCTTCAAAATTTCGTTCTTGTGTAAACAAGCTCATAGCTCTTGAATTTTAAGCAAACAAAGTAGGTTGTTTTATTGGTGGAGAGTTGCTTCATTTTTGACGATCCAAGAAGAAATACATGTTATAGGATGTTTAATCTTGGTATATCTTCTTAGTATTGCATGTTAGAGCTTTGATTCGTGGATAGAATAAGCTTATTTGAGTGATTCTGTCAAATTCGACCTTGTGTTCATCGTGGAGGGTTGCTTATTAATTAATTTGTTTCTTCAGGCGGTTTGTCTAGCTAGGGGAACAAGATCCTCGATTTTAAGGGATAATTGTCAAACAGCGGTTTGTTGACCACAGTGGCGAGTTGCTAAACGGCGAGTTGCTAAACAGCGAGTTGCTAAACGGCGAGTTGCTAAACAGCGAGTTGCTAAACAGCGAGTTGCTAAACAGCGAGTTGCTAAACAGCGAGTTGCTAAACGGCGAGTTACCAAACAGCGATTTGAGTATTTTATTAGGGCAGCGAGTTGTCAAAAGAAGCAGCGGTTTGAGTATCCAGACGACACCCTTTTTAGCGACACTTTTTTTACCGAAAAAGTTGAGTAATATGTAATTTTTTATATAGCCTTTATAACTTATTTTTACATCAAATTCAAATTTTGGTAATAGGGTAAAAAAAAATTCGGTCGACACCTTTTAGCGACACTTTTTTCGGGAAAAATTAAGTAAAATAAAAAAAATTTCTATAGCATTTTTAGCTTATTTTTACACCAAATTTAGATTTTGGTAATAGGGTAAAAATAATTTTTTTCATAATCCAACTGCGCCGAATTCCAAACAAACCATCAAAAAACCATAAGCCCAAAACCTAAACCATCACAAGGACTTAAACTGCATTAATCATACAGAAACATACCTCAACAACAAGGCGATTATTCATTCTCGGTTTTCTATGATTTTGTGCAAATCCCTGTTTTAAATCATTTTATCTGTTTTATTCATAGACGTGTAAATATCCCGTGTGGAACGAGAATTGCATACATACCACATTAATTTCAATCACATCATATCCATTTAAGATCAACTATATCTTCACACTTTCATATTTCAGAACTAATCATTCATCATGTCTACTCAGTTTAACAACATACTCAATTGTTAGCCCCAACATGCACAAACAATTCATGGCAGCTGGTTCAAAAGATCGTCCACCGATGCTTGGACAAGGAAGATATTCTCAGTGGCGTTCGCGTTTTCTACGATACCTTGACACTAAATCGAATGGTGAATATCTGAGGAAGTGCATCTTTGAAGGTCCATATACGCCCACGAGCGTATCATTGCATGCTGTTGAGCCAGTAGAAAACATTAACACCAGGTAGCTGCCACATGAAGAAGCGTGAGGACAATAATCAACATTGACAACAGTGAGAAAAACTTTACTTTCAAGCTGAACAAGGAAGCTATTTTCTTGATTTTGACTGGGTATTGGAGAGAATTTACTCAACTGTTGATGCTGGGGGCTGGTATGCAACACAGCGTAAGGAGATTGTGGTACTGCCATTGAAAGGCTACAACAGGTATGAATCGTATGACGTACAAGATGTAAAGACAATCTTATTTTAGGAATTTGGGAAGTTTACTTATCGAGATGGATAATCCATGAGTCTTACTATTCCCGGTTTTTATTAACTGTTGAATGAGTTGGACAAGGAAACAACTTGCAAGTTCAACAATGCGAGAGTGAATGTTCAATTTCTTCAACAACTTCAATCTGTATTGGTCAAGATTTGTGACGGTGTTCAAAGCATGAGAGAGGAAGGAAATAGACACAGTTCATATCACAGGCTGTTTGGACATTCTAAAGCAGTTTCAAAATGAAGTAAAATGATATGCGTTCTGAGTAGTTTTGCCAGAAGTGCAATCCGTTAACAATTCTTGCGGGCTGCTCAACCATATTCAGATAAAACTACTATCAAGCACCAAAACATCATAGATCGAATGCACAATTATACATGCAATCTTTTCCATACGACCCAAGTTTGCGTAACTACCAGACCACAAAGGCCAAAGAGCTCCGCTCCATAACCGTTACTCCTCAATCTGAGTCCGTTATCTGAGGATGACAGAGATCCAGAACAAGCTCAGGTGGATAAGGATATGCAAATGAAATTGGCACTCCTTGCTAAGTATTTCAAAGAAGCGGTACAAACCTACAACAACAACCTTCGAACTTCTTCAAAACTCAGGAACACGACTGAGATACCACAAAGGTTTCCCTATAACTTCGACAATCAGTCAGGGAGTTTGGGAATCAAAGGACGATGAACAGCTTGCTGGGGCTGTGAAACAGTAGGCAGTCAAGGTTAGTGCAACAAATACGGATACTGTGCTTTTAATGCAAGGGATTTCGGGAACAACTATGCAAGGGAATGAAGGATGCCAAAGCGTGTTTAAAGACTACGCGTATCACCAAGGAGAAGATGATGATGTGCAAAACAAGTGAACAAGGTGTTCCACTTCAAGCTGAGCAAATGAATTGGCTAAAAGAAACGGTATGAAGAGATTGATGAACAAGAATTTGGAAGACAATTATAGTTACATGGCAAGATATCAGGAATGGTCCTCACCTGAAGAATCCAAGGTTCTACTAAGTACAGGAGGCTTTTGGAACAGGTACAAAAACCATGATGAAAATGATGTGTTTTGCCAATGTGAGGCTCGACATTTCTGAGCAACCTGAAAATCCCAATAACGACAACATATGTTTTGGAGATGGATGATGCAATGTCATTCCTGATATCAAATTTATGTACTAATGATAACAAGGTTGATCAAAAATGCGGCAGATTGTGTTGATGAGCGTGTTCGCGCTTGCTAACTTTTTTGCTAATTTGATCTTGTTACGGAGGAAAACATAACGGTATTATTATTAAAGTAAGACAAACGTTATCATTAACTCAGAACTGAAGGAGTGCAAAACTACCTTGATGAGACTAGTGGGCTCTAGGGAGATCTAGCATCGAGATAAGTTGTCTGATTGCACTTCAGACCAAACAGACTGAGGCTTGGGAAGTACAAAGCCTTAATGAACGAACGACCGTGATTATAAAATACTTCAAACAAATAGTTAAATGATACTCTAGGACCTATTAGCTACGTTAAATACATTGACATACAGAGGGTTTAAAAACTAATAACCTATGAAAGTTTCAGTTGTCAATCAGAAACACGATTGGCTAGTCAAAAAAGAGTCTGTTAACTAGGTCACAATTTGAAGGTCAACTCAAAGAGAAAAGTAGGTTATTTTCGGATTTAAATGTTAGGAAGGAAAAGACATTGAACACGATGATTGAAAATGAAAAACTAATTAAAGTTTTTAAATGAAATTTTTTATAAACGCAATCAGTCAATTCCAGGACTTTCACTTGTTAGCACCAAACGCATGCCGCACGTATAATGGTACATCAACCTTTTGCTAATCCAAAAGTACCTCAAGATTAGCTCAATCATGAAAAGCTAGTTTGTATGAGTATCACCATATGATACTTCTGAATCCAGGCAAAAAGATTTTTGCCCCAATGGGGAAGAGACTGTGGACTCTTGAAAAGGAGAGGTAGATCAAAATTGGATAAAGACAAAGTGAAAAACATATGATTAAAACATATCCAATATCACTTCCACAGTCTTTATAAACTTTTATAACCACCACTCAAAACATATCTTGATCAGTTGCGGAAAACGCTAAATACTGTTAGGAAGACAATGTGGAGGAAAAACGCGTTTAACAGAACAAAACCAAACATTGCCAAAAACGTGTCCTTTCTACCCGTTTCTAAATCCATTAGTAAAAGTAGACAAGTTTATAACGAAATGACAAACAACTTCAATCATTTTAGAACAATTTGTGAACAAGCTTGGTCTAATCATACTAATAGTGCATTTCCTAACCCAACCTGCTAGAGGTATTGGAAGTTTTGATCAAAACGTTATTAATGCCTCTTTCTAAACAAAAACTATACTGGACAGTCATTGTTTTGTTCATGAACTAAAAAGAGAAATGCATGACGATTTGGAGTACGTTAAATCCCTTGAAAAGGAGATTGACGAACTTGAATCAGAAAAGGCTGATTTTTCAAACATATATGATCTACTTCTCGAAGAGTGTGTGTCTAAAGATGTTACATGTTCGTATTTGCATTCTCTGTCTGATTTAAATGCTAATACTGAATTACAATGCTTGTATCTTCATAAAGTCAAAGAATGTGAATGTCTTGCACTAAAGCTGTCAAAACAAACTGAATCTGTCAATACTGTAGTATAAGAAGCTTTTAAAAGAGTTTTGCTAAACTAGAAAAACATCTTCTATTTCTCTTAAAACTTTTTTTACAACATGTGTAAAGAACAGATGAAAAACAAACCCAGTTGCAAGAAAAGGCTTTTCATAGTATTGCAAAATAAGAACTGAACAATTATCATGAAATACAAGAATTGAATGCTCAAATGCAAAGACTAGAACTTGTGTGTTAAAATGAGTTTAAGAAACTCATTCTTAGTAACTAAAAGGGAAAGTCTGGGAAACTCGTTTGATAAACATCTGTTGTTCGACGCCAAATGATCAAAGGATTCACTAAACAATCATTTTTAGTGAAACAGACTCTTTCTTCAAATTTCCCCTGAAATGAGAAGTTTTCAAACGAATAAGTAGGTTAATAAACTAATGAGTCGGTATGTTTGTTTAACCTGTCACTCAACAGATGATTTTGCAGCGGGTATAGAAACCAAGCGGTTCGAAAACACAAATGTGCTTAAAACACACAAATGTATAGATTTGCTCCCCACAAACACAAACTAGAAACACCATAGTTGCCTCATGCTTCTTGGAATAATATTCCGCTCAGGTCTAATTATTCAGAGTAATTCACATACTAGTGGTAGCATGGATCCAAAAGCTTAAGTGCTTATCAAGTTAAAGATTAGATCGTGCCAAACTATGTCATGTGATGTTTTTCAAAAGATGGGAAGTAGAAGACTCCATCATTGATTTCTTGTTTTTCTAAAAAACAAAAGTACTGTAAATAGTGTAATGACTGTTCAAAACTCCAGTAACTTCAAAGTAATGCTAGGTTTGTACTGAAATAGTGGAACATGTGTGTTTATTTCTAATCATGGATTGCTTGTGTTTCTCGATACTTAAAGACGTGAATGCTTTAGAACTATGAAGACTAATGTAGTGCCTATTAGTGCTAGTAAACACCAAGAGACAAATGTGAACAAATCTGTTGCATCACCCTTAAGAAAACGTTGAATCAGATCACCACTTATTCAGTAATCACAAGAGATTACTTATAAGGAGTTGTATGAGAATACAATTTAGGAAATGGATTATGCCTTCCGGATAGCATAAGAGTTGTCCTTCAGGTTATTACATGGTCAAAAATGCCCTTAGGATCAAAAAGATATGGATTCCTAAGATTAGGAAAGATTTGGAATTGGGGGAATTCCAACAAGTATTAGTCACACATAGTCATTGTCTCCTAGGATAAATAATGTCTTGAAGATATTGAAAATTCCTTAGGATCATATTTGTCAAATGTTACAAATCGTCCTCTAATTCTCTTGATGATTGTTAAAACTCCATCTATTCATTGTTGGGACTCTGATGCCGAAGCACATGACGGGCAATCTCAAAGTGTTGTGTAAATTTTGTGGAGCAAATTTTCTGGGTACATGTTGTTTCTTGGAAATGATGCGTTTTGCTCCTATTTCTTGGTTATAGGAGACTTGATTCGAGGGTAATGTGTTTCGATCAAACGGAGTTTATTACGTCGAAGGCCTCACAATCCTACAATTTTTCTCGGGTTGGTCAATTCTGTGATGTGATTTGGAGTTGCTTTTGGTAATCTACTTGTTTTGTGAGAGATCTTCAGGAAACGCATTTACTAAACTGGTATTCGGGATCTGAATCTCTACACAATAATATCTTAAAGAAAAAACTTCATCAAAACTCCAATCGTTTCATGGCTTAAAGCTTCAACCAAACTCTAGCAATGGGTTAGGGCATCAAAGCCTTTCTAATATTTACTTCGATTACATAACCCTTTTCCTCAAAGATAGAGGTTGTGAATGGCTTTCTAAGTTGAAATATAGTCAAGGATCCATCTATGTTCGTCTTGTGAAATGAGGTAAAGCAAAAAGAAGGTCATTCAAAGATCAATGTAATTCCTAGTTCCAAAGAATAAGGACTAAATTGGTTCACATGGACTTGTGTGGTCCACTGCGCGTTGCAAGCATAAATGGGAAGAAGTATATTCTGGTGATGTTGATGACTATTCATGATACACTTGGTATATCTTTTTCTCGATCCAAGGATGAAACACCAGAAGTTCTCAAAGACTTTCTCATGATGATTCAACGCAATCTTCAAGCTTAAGTTATTACTGTCCGTACTGACAGAGGCACAAAATTCTTGAACAAGACACTCCATGCTTATTTCAAAGAAGAAGGCATTGAACATCAAACTTCCACTCCTTGTATCATGAAAGAAATGGCGTGTTGAATAGTCGGAACCGTACTCTTGTTAGGTGCTCGAACGGATGCTTTTCAGCTTCTAAGCTTCACATTATTAATTCATGGGCTTGAAGCAGAGTTGCAACGCTATGCTATTCTAAGAACAGATCAATCATCATTTCCACTCATGAAAGACGGCACATATCACATCATAAATGACAGGAAACCTTCAATAAAACATCTTCACATCTTTGGTTGCATTTGTTACATAACTAGAGATGGGGAAAATCTGGATAAGATGAAAGAAAAAGGGGATCCATGTGTCATGGTGGGATATTCTACTCAGTCAAAGGGATATCGTGTTTACAACAAGAGAACACACTTAATAGTTGAGTCCATTCATATCAAGTTTGATGAAATCAAAGAAATGATGTCTGATCACAACAGTTCAGACCTCGCACCACAACGACAAGAGATGTCTGTTGAAAATGTCTCTTCAGGCCTCGTTCCTCAAGGACAAAAGGCGTCAGATTATGACAACTCTGACCCCGTGCCCCCAGTTTAAAATGTTGTAATATGGTCATACAGCCAGAACGAAGATTAGCGATCAGTATAGTAGACACAATATATAGACAGCGTTGGAAATTGCTCTTTAGTTCCTATTTACTTGAAGAATATTACAATCCAGCCATACACGGTACTTGATAATGGACAAAATCAATGATCAATGCACACAAATGCATCATTTCAAGATGTTGAATTTATCTAATTCCCTTTTTGTTCAAGGGTACAAGAAATTGAGGTGAGTCTTCATCCACGCAACATTAATAATACCGATGTGCATTCTTTCAACACAAAGTCATGATTACCGTTGGTACCAGAGTCATCCATTAGAAAAGCTTCGTGGAAATCCAAAACACATGCTAGTTCAAACTAGACGACAGCCTTGCCACAGATCTTGATATGTGTATGTTTCGCTTTCACGGTGAGTATTGTTGGAACGAAGAAACATTAAGGAGGCAATGGCTGTTTCTGCTTGGATCGAGCTATGGCAAGGATGAACTTCTTCAGTTCGACAGACTAAAGTCTGGGAACTAGTCGACTAAACATTTGGCTATATGATTATAAAGCTAAAGTGGTTATGGATAGAACAAGTAGGATGAAGGATCAGACTGTAATTCGCAACATAAGCGCGGAATTGTAGCTAAAGGTTATGATCAGGAAAAGGGGTATTGATTTGAAGAATCATTTGCACAGTTGCTCGCTTGGGAAGCAAGTTCGGATTTTTGTTAGCTAAGACAAGTCATACAAGTTCTTTTCCTATTATCAGTATGGACGTTGATGAAAACAACATAACAACGGCATTCTTAATGGTCCAACGGATAGGAGGGGGTTTGTGCTCAGCCAGAAGGATTGTTGATCCAGATCATACGAAATAGGTACTACTTCTGAGGACAGCTTTGTTTGGATAAAACATGCTCCAAGAGCTGGTATGATGAACTTTTCCAACTTTCCTGATCGTCCAAGGCTTTACTAAAGGTACAATTGTCACAACTTTATTCAAGATAAATATACGGGGAGGCTATTCTTCTAGTGTAAGTTACGTTGATGGCTAATTTTTGGGTCTACAAATCATAAAATTCAAATAGATTTGAAAAAGTTATTGTTAGTTGATTTTGAATTATGTCCTTATATGGGGGAGATGAAATTATTTTTTGGACTTCAGTTTAACACCAGTACCCAAAAGGTATTTTTATCAGACAGGACAAGTAAACGATTTAGAATTCTTATAAAAAAGCATAATATGGACAAATGTCACTCCTTATTGGTACCACCATTGGGCTACTAAAAACCAAACTAGATGTAGATCTGAGTGGAGGAAAACCTTAGACCTATCTGATTATCGTAGTAGATCTGTGTCACTCATGTATGCATATAGTAGACCAGACTTAGTGCATGCTGTATGGACAGTTTAATCACTACGTTAGAATGTACATATGACAACAACATATAAGAAAACTACCCCTCATTCGGTTCTCTTCAGCAGTCGGTAGTCTCCTTCTCTTATCCTGCCACCAACAAAGCTTTCCAGATTCCGGAAGATACGTCTTGTCTTAAGTCGTTTCTGTATGGCAAACATAAACTCCTTGCTTCTGTCGACGTCTTTCTTCGTCCAAAACCGTGTATCCAAACCCGGATTCCTCCTGTTGACCCTGAATTCCTTGACTCTGTAATCCAACGCTTCATCAATCTGGTGTAGAGTACCATCACTGAACTTGTGGATTTCATTGAACCTCATGATCATCTGAACCCCATATTTGTCCCTAAACGTGACGGCCCTTGGAGAGTCAATTACTGTGAAGTCATGCTTGTACTCAAATCCCTTGGCATCCCATCGAGGTTTGGTGAGGTTTAACTGCGTCTGGTAGCTCTCAATCCCTAGCTGGAAGTCTTCTACGCGTTGTCTGATAACCAAGTTTCTGGTCCATAAGTTGACAGCAGTAGTGAGAATCTTTTTGTCTTCGGGTGAGAGATGGTTCAAGTGACCTTGAAGATTCAACAAGTACAGATCTTCAAAGTCACTAGGGTACAGATATTTGAAGTCCCTTTCCGCGATGACATATTCCTTGAGATCAGCTCGACGAAGGACAATCTTCTTCATGTAATTGTACCCATACATTGGGAAGACTTCAATTCTGACGACACTTAAGATACGCATATGGGTCCGTACAGCCCTGCGATCACCTTCAGATGTGTGTCGATCAATGTAGAACCGTTGTCTTTGAAACCACCAGTGA
Organism: Tanacetum coccineum; assembly: GCA_026074375.1. Taxonomy (NCBI): domain Eukaryota; kingdom Viridiplantae; phylum Streptophyta; class Magnoliopsida; order Asterales; family Asteraceae; genus Tanacetum; species Tanacetum coccineum. Next base: position 43,560 of record BQNB010027097.1, read on the forward strand.
GATATACCATACATCGCAGCGACGTCATACTTGCATTCTTCTTCAATCCACATCTGATCCGGTACCATTTGCTCTAAGCCGACATCAGGATAATAGGCAGCCTTCATCTTCGAGATTGACAAGGCGGGCCTGCCTATTTTGCGGCCGTACCGTAGATATTCCAAGTCTTTGTTGAAGAAGAAATCCGGTTGTATTGTGACATGACCCGGATCACCACCCAACGGTAGTGGTTTGCTGACGTTGTACCTTAGGATTGCATCGTCCACTTGATCGGTGAGAAGTTTGTGGCATTCTTCCATTTGGAACTGGAGATGCACTACGTCGGGATGAAAGACTTTGACAATTTCGTATGCAGGGCCTTCCAGGTCTTTTTGAGTCAGTTCAGAGATTCCTTTCTTTTTGCAATACCAGTCCATGAATGTTGCCATATCACCGATCTAAGCAAGTAGTGAGTTCTCTGGTGGAGGTGTATAGGTAGACTTCAGAGCAAAGGCCCAGTTGTTCGTTGGGACATTTAGATCAGATGATGGGATGGACCAGGCAGGTTCAGGTGTAGCAGGGCGGTCTTCAGTGATAGGCTTCCACCAACTCTGCCTCAAGTTTACAGTGGGAATATGATCACGTCCAACGTCTTCACCACTAGATGAGTATGCTTGTTCGTCTGCAGTCGTATCGTCACCCATAAGAAGTTCTTTAGGAATTGGTGAGATCGACGGCTTAATTCTGGTGTCGGTCATCGTCCAAGCCGTATATTCTGCTGAAGCAGCCGTCTTTGAGGAGCTGGGGGCAGCGGTGCTTGTAGACTGACCACCCTGAGTGTTGGATGGAGGTGGAGGAGGAGGTGGTGATTGAGACGACCCAGAAGCGCCAGATGCTCCTGAAGTTCTAGAGGGACCTCCTGTCTCTTTTTCTTCTTTTTCCTTGCTTCAGCCAAGTCAGACAGGAGCTGGTCTCTGTTATCTCGGGCCATAGACTTCTCCAGAGCCTCGTACAGCGTCATGTGATCTTCATGAGTTTGGTAGGATTTGGATTCCCACATTCGGTTGTGAAGAATTTCTTTCATATCAGCTTCTGGCAGGGTCTCTGAGCGTTCCCTAAGTGCGGCTGTAGCATAGACCAGTAATAAGCATCCGTGACTATTTCATCCACAACTTTGCTCACTTGATTGGGAATATCTTGATTCTCCAACCTGTACAGTCTGGACCCATGTTTGTCTAATCTTTCCTCCAAGGCTTGGTTCGCATCCACCAAATCTGCGATATGTTGTTCGAGTTCTCCTAGACGGTTGAGTAAGATGGAATCTAAGGAAACTTGTTGTGGCTGAGGTGGTTGAGGAATGGTTGTCATAGTTGTTGTTGTTGTTGTTGTTGTTGCAGTTACGGTTTTGGTGGTTGGTAAAGGCCGATGCACAATGGGAGAATCGGGTACAGACACGAGATCAATCACCCAGTGAAGTCATAGGAGGGATAACAGGAGGTGTTTGATGGATTGTGACGGACTCTATTGATTAGCTTCTGTATCTGTTGCTGCCTTTCTCATTGTGGCCTTCTGGCGTGAGTGTTTATCATTGAAGAATTGATCGCACAAAGTTGAAGTCTTTGGTAGGTGTTGTAGAGAAGACAGCGTCCTTTTGTTGAGATGCAGGTCCTTCGGGAATCTCCGGGATCGTCAACCGTCAGCTTAAGATTCTCCTGAACGTTAGGGTATGCAGTGGCGGTGAACTCTTCATCCATTTATCCAGGTTGTGGTTGACTTGTAGCGTCAGTGGCCTCAGCATCTGTGTGTTCAAGGTTTGGTCCAGCATGAAACAGAGTGATAGAGGTTGAGAAATTGTATTCATTACCAGGGTTTGGTCAGCTGGCCTTATCTTGTTACCAGGGGTTTGGTCCAGCTTGGCCTTCGTCTGAAGCACCACTTTTGACTACGTGAGGCACTTCCTCATCTGATTCCGTGTCACTTTCAGTCAAGCCTAGTTCAGCATACAGGGACGAGGATTCGTCATGACCCAAGGGTTCAGTTGGTGCTGAAATACGTCTTTGAAAGATGTATTGTTCAGTTGAGCTCTTTTTCTTTGGAGTTTGAAGATTGAGTAGAACCCGAGCAGCTTGCTCAGCACTGACTTTCTCCTTTCCTTTTCCCTCTACCTCTGGAAGTGGCTGATACTTTCCAGGTTCAGTTCCCTAAACACCCAGGTGGGAGGGACCCGATGTGCACCGTGAGCATCCTTCAGACTTTCTTCAATAGCTCTTTGCGTATCTGCTTACTTCTAGTCACCACAAACCATGTTCAGTCAATGGAATACCCTCATCAACAAACTCATCGACCAGCTGATGAGATCTCTTAAGGGTTCGCTTCTTTGCCACCTTCCCAGCTTTAGCTCGTTTGGCTGGCGGTGTTGCTTTAGTGGTTTCCTTACCCTGCTTGCGTTTCTTCTCCTTAGGCTTGGTTGGTGCTGGCTGAGGTTTCTTGGTTGCTGCTTTAGGTGCTACGAGTTTAGCTTGCTTGGTTATCTTGGGTTTGGTTGATTTTGCGGGTTTTGGTGCAGGAGAGTCAGGATCACTAACTTCTTCATCCTGCATGATATCTAACGATGCTGGCTACTTTCTTCAAGATAAGCATCGTAGTAATATGTCTCGATTATCATCAGTGTTGAGTTCTTCGGAATAGGCATCTCAATAACAACTTCCTTTTGGTTCCTTTGGCACTGAATTTAAGATATCCCAGAATGGGTTCTTCAGTCGGCAAATGAAGGGGAGACTCAGGTCTTGGATGGAACTTGTGCTTGCGTTGCAGGTGAAAGATAATCAGTTTAGTGAACCTCACACTTGGGATCACAATGAGAGTGGCTTTCTTCTTTCCCTGAGTGTGTTGTGCCAGATTCTTTTGTTTAGTAGGATTTGGATTCCCACATTCGGTTGTGAAGAATTTCTTTCATATCAGCTTCTGGCAGATCTATGAAGCATTTCCTAAGTGGCGCGTGCATAGCTCAGTCAACAGCACCCGTGACTTTTTTATCCACAGCTTTGCTCACTTGATTGGGAATATCTTGATTCTCTAACCTATACAGTCTGGACCTATGTTTGTCTAATCTTTCCTCCAAGGCTTGGTTCACATCCACCAAATCTGCGATATGTTGGTTAACAAAGTTGATAAGAGTATCCTGAGTTGGAGGGGAAGAAAAAGCCTTGTTGTTGTTGACTGGCGTGATCTGAAGAGCATCTCTGAGTGTGTCTTTAGTAAGGTTGAACCATTGCTCATCCAGTTGACACTTGTAACCCCCGTCGGTTCTGTCATAGCAAATTGTATCCCAGAACTGTTGAATATAGATAGCTGGTATTGTTGACGAGGCGGTAAATGCTCTGAAGAAGTTGGTATGTTTCAGAATGTCCACCGCAATCTTGTAGATTGGGTTGCTTTGCGACTTTTCAGCATCCAGATAGCAATTGCTTTTCCCTATTGGCACCCAACGAATGCGAGGCAAGATTTGTTCATCTGTGCGGGTGGGTGGTGCCAAAGCAGGTGCTTGTTCAACCGGAGCATTAACATCAGCCATTATATCTGCACAGTCACATACACAGAAAGACGTGCATACAGATAGGAGATGTTAGATGTGTGAAGGTCAATAGTTGAAGTCAACTATTCTGGTGAAGATCAATAGTTGAAGTCAACTCTTGAGGCAACGGAAGTTGACTCTTGTAAGAGACGACTTAACACACTGACTAAACCACAAGACCCAAAGACAGTTTACAAGGAAAGCAAGACAAAACGCAATGGATTAGTCACACTGAGCAAAACGCAATCTACAGTACACTTAAGGACCAAAACGCAGTGAATATTTAATGATAAAAACTCAAAACGCATGGAAGCAAAACGCAATCACATCAAAACGCAGCCATCAAAACGCAGGCATTATAATATTCAAAAATAGGCAAAACGCAACCATTAATTTTTTTTCGAAATGGGGGTTTGATTATTTTAATGTTTTAATTGTCTTCTGAGCAAAACGCAACCACTTGCGTTTTGTCCTGTTCGATAATTAATAATCAAAACGCAACAAATAGATAAACCAAAACGCAACATGGATTATCATAGCAAAACGCAATCAGATATATCAATCAAAACGCAACTAGAATTTCTTATCCAAAACGTAACCTAGAAATTCTAAACCAAAACGCAACCAAGAAATCTTAGGCCAAAACGCAACGAGGAATATTTTATTAAAACGCATTCAAGAGCATAACCAAAACGCAACCAAGAATCTAACACCAAAACGCAACTAGAATTTCTTATCCACAACGTAACCTAGAAATTCTAAACCAAAACGCAACCAAGAAACTAACACCAAAACGCAACCAAGAATGTTTTATCATGCAGAATCAATCATTCAAATTAGGGCTTCCTTGACCACACTATATCATGCTATACATACTATAACAATATCTAACTATATTAACAACAATCCTAAGCAATGACAAGCATCAAACAGGCGTGAATTTGACTAAAAAGTCAACTAGTAGTCAAAAATCACAAGGACCCTAATGAAGCAATTGGGGATTCAATTGATACATCTAGCAAGCATCATATGTTTATTCTAATGCTATCCCAACACCTAAAACACAAACGGAAACACTAACCAAAGCTTTGTTGATGAATAGTCACGAAAATCTACATAACAAGATTTTTTAACAAGATTTATGCCACGATGTTATGGAGATAGCATATTAAGGTGATAGTTATCATTAAAACAAGTCTTACCACAACACGAAATCTCACAGGAATCCGACAGATAAGCAAATCGCAACAAAGGTTGTGTTATGAGTTTGAGAGAGAAAAGTAAAAAAGATTTTGACTAGTTTTGACTTGTTTGACTGGGTCAAAACGCAACATCCTTAAGAACCTAGTTTCAATTTTCAGATAATGACACAAATGGCCCCTCTCTCTTTACTTTCTTTTCTTTTAGGGTTATCTACGTACAACGGGTTGATTAAGTTGCATTAATTGCACAATTAGTCCTTTATTGTGTTACAAGTCTAGCAAGCAAACATCAACTAGCACTTAAGGCCCTATTATTGCACATAGATGACACATTTGGCCCTTGTTGAGTTAACACACATTTAACTCCCCCTTAAACCATAACCCCGTTAGTTACCAAACCATTCTCAGTTATGTATACAATGTGTTAAAAATGCCCGTTAGATGTCATGAATTTGAAAAGAACTACTCTCCCCCTCAATCAATGACCCGTTTTCTATTTAAAGAGCTGTAGTCATTGATTGAGTGTCAAATTTATGAAAATCCAAGTCCGATTGATTTTCAAAAACACTATTAAACCACCCTGTGAAATCCAAATAATTTTCTGAAGAATCATAGACGGAAAATTATAAGAATAAAAGAAGACTTCTCTTCTTTATCAAGAAATAATGCACTGAAGCGTACATTAGATCGAGGATGCACGGATATAAAGTAATCCATGCCCGGGAGAACTTAATCACCCGTTGTTAGGAACAACCGTCTTTTTGGCGACGATCTTTCTTTTTTTTTTTTTTTTTTATTTTGAAAACCGGGTTGCAGTCTGAAGTAACTGCAAGCCATTTAGACATGTTTTGAAAAGTTTGAACTTCCGATCGAGCTTCATTTAAAGGCCTGTGTCATTATTGAGTGACATTTCTAGGTCCGTAAATGTTATCGATAAACGGAAGACATGTCTTGGAAAAATATATTTATTTATGTATTAATTAATTTTAAACTTTTTTTTGTGAGTTTTATATTTTTGTATTTTTCTTTTTGATGATGAATATGTACATATTTACATAGGATACTTGAAGCAAATACGTTACTCATCCTGAAGACGTTTGAGTGTCTCTGGCTTCATACTCTTCATGCCAAGCCGCGGGAGAATGAATTCAAATCGTTCTCTGGGCAGTGCCTTAGTGAATATATCCGCCAGTTGATACTCTGTCCTCATGAAATACAACTCAACCACTCCCTTCTCCACTTGTTCTCTGATGAAATGATGTCGGATGTCGATGTGTTTAGACCTGGAGTGTTGGACGTTGTTGCAGCATAGAGCTATGGCACTCTTGTTGTCACAATACAGAGGGATGTGATTGTATGCAAAGCCATAATCTGATAATTGAGACCGCATCCATAGGATTTGGGCACAGCAACCAGACATCGCGATGTATTCAGCCTCTGTAGACGAGATGGACGTGCTAGTTTGTTTCTTTGATGACCAGCTAACTAACTTATCACCAAGGAACTGAGCACTACCAGATGTGCTTCTTCGAGTGTCTTGACAACCTGCATGATCTGCGTCTGCGTATGCTGTTAGTGCCATGGCGATGTCTTTTGGATACCAAAGACCCATATTGATGGTTCCTTAGAGATACCGAAAGACCCATTTAACTGCTTTAAGGTGCTTTTTAGTAGGCTTAGATTGATATCTAGCACACATGCACACAACAAAAACTAGGTCAGGTCTACTGGCTGTGAGGTACATCAGGGAACCAATCATACTACGATATTTGGTTTGGTCAACAGGGGTCCCTGAGAGGCCCTCATCTAGTTTTGTTCGCTCTACCATAGGAGTGTCAACAGGATCACTTTTATGAAGATCAAATTTCTTTAAAATCTCATTAGCGTATTTAGATTGATTTATGAAAATGCCTCTAGGATTCTGAGAAATTTGCAAGCCTAAGAAAAAGGATATTTGACCCATCATCGACATTTGAAATTTAGAGCTCATTTCATTAGAAAAACGGTCACAGTCTTTTGGGTCGGTCGAGGCAAATATGATATCATCAACATATATTTGAACATGAAGAGTGTGTTTGCCTGTTTTCCGAATGAACAAGGTTGGATCGACTACACCCTTGGAGAATCCTTGAGCCAAAAGAAACTTCGACAAAGTGTCATACCACGCCCGGGGTGCCTGCTTTAACCCGTAAAGAGCTTTCTTCAGACGGTAGACATGATGTGGATGATCTGGGTCAACGAAGCCTTCTGGTTGGCTCACATAGACTTCTTCTTTAAGCTTGCCATTTAAGAATGCAGTTTTCATGTCCATTTGATAAACTGTCATGTTTTTACTGGCAGCATTGGCAAGAAAAATTCTGATAGCTTCAAGCCTGGCTGCCGGGGCGAAGGATTCTTCAAAATCAAGACCTTCTTCTTGACGATATCCTTTCGCGACAAGACGTGCCTTATTTTTCAACATGTCACCATACTCGTCAAGTTTCACCTTATAAATCCACTTGAGAGCAATAATCATTGCACAGTCTGGAGGTGGAACTAATTCCCATACGTCCAGTCGATCAAATTCATGGATTTCATCTTGCATGGCTTAAAACTAGCAGTCTTCAACAACAACAGATTTGATGTTTTTAGGTTCAACTTTGGACAGTACTAAATTGTAGAAGCACCACAGAGCATCTGTAGCAAATTGTTTCTGAGTGGATACCGGTCGAGAAGGGTTCCCAATAATGTTATAAGAGGATGAGAGTCGGTCCATTTGCGGAGATGTTCATGAGGTTGAGTGGATTGGTTGGGTGTAGTAATCGTGAGAGTCCCAGAAGATGATGCTTCAGAGTTCGGGTCTGGGGCGAACACATTAACAAATGGTTCGTGCTCAGTTGCAGCAAACGGATTTACTTCAAAATGATGCTCAGTTGCAACACCGTGATGTACCGAAGATGATTGATGAACCGAGGATGATGGTGAAAGAATGCTTGACGGTGCATCGTGATCAAAGGATATAGATACTAATGGATCGGTTGGAATGCCCAGGGGTGGAACTACGGGAACATGAGGCATCTGATGATCACCCGTTGGAGTCTCAAAATATTCATCAAACATTGGTTGAAACAGTAGCTCCAAATCTTTATTGGTGGGAGGTACATATGGAATAGCGAGAGCAGAATTAGGTACGAGCCCTGAACTTATAGGTCCAAGCGTCAACAGGTTAGGATTGGGTCCTGAACTGGAGTGTACAAGAGCCGTTTGCTCAGTCAGCTCATCGAATGTAACGTGAATAGTTTCCATTATTTGTCGGGTCCATTTGTTGTAGATTCTGTAACCCTTCCTGTTTGGTGCGTAACCAACAAAGAACCCAATGTCTGCTTTAGCTTTCAATTTTCCAAGATCTTCACTGTCGTTTGTTGGGTAGTAGAGAGCCCCAAATATACGTAGGAAAGAGAGATCCGGCTTCTTGTCATGCACTAGTTCATATGGGGTTTTGTTGTGAAGAGTATGTATAAGGGATCGGTTTTGGGTGTAACAGGCAGTAGCCACAGCTTCTGCCCAAAGAAACAAAGGAGCCTTGGAGAATATCAGCATTGTCCGAGCAGCTTCAACAAGAGTGCGATTCCGTCGTTCAACAACGCCATTCTGCTGAGGAGTTCTCGGAACGGTCTTCTCGTAGGTAATGTTAACGCTTTCATAGAAATCAGTCAAATCTTTATTAACGAATTCGGTGCCATTATCAGTTCGCACAAACCTGACAATTTTGTTGAGACCGACTTGTAGTTGTTTCAACAGATTGATTACAAAAGTGGGAGTCTCATCCTTGGATCTCAAAAACTTCACCCATGTAAACCTGGAGTAGTCATCGACTATTACCCAAATGTATTTCTTCCCATTTATACTCTGCGCTCTTAGCGGTCCACATAAATCAATGTGAAGGGTGTGTAAACCTTCCGTAATGGTGTTAATCATCTTGGGTTTGTGGGTAGCTTTCCTGCTTTTTCCAAGTTGACATGTCGAACACAAATGATCCTTCTCAAACTTCAACCGAGGTAAACCTCTAACAAGATCTTTACGAGCTAGATCATTGAGAGTGCCAAAGTTTAAGTGATTCAGACGACGATGCCATAACCAGAATTTGTTTTTGGAGGCTTTAGACAGTAAGCAAATGGGAGAGGACCTCATCATATCTTCAACAGAAATGGTGTATAAGTTCGTACCACGACTTCCTTTGATAAGATCGACACCATCTAAGTCTCGGACGAAGCATGTGTGCTTTCTGAAGGCAACTTCAAGATTTGAATCACAAAATTGACCGACAGAGAAAAGGTTGTGTCTAAGTCCCTCTACATAGTATACCCTAGAGATTACACTGTCACCAATGACATAATCCCCATATCCCATAATTGCACCAAAATGGTCGTTTCCAAATCGAACAGTCCCAATGAACTTTTTCACGAAATTCCTGAGCCGTGAGCGATCTCCAGTCATATGTTTTGAGCAGCCTGAGTCCAAATACTAGAGAACGATCTGTACAACCTGCATTTGAACAAAGGCGAAAATGGATATTTGGATACATTTGATCCCCAATTGCAATTAGGGTCCGGTTGGTTAGTGCACGCACGATTATACGTAACAGGGGCAATAGTTTCTTGTGGATCAGCTGGCAAACAGTCACTCTTTAGAGCAGTAGACCTAACTAAAGGGCGATGTCTTCCTAACGGGAGAAGTCTACCAGTGGGCTTCCATTGTTTTGTAGGCAAGACCTTAGGTGGAGTGTTCCTAGTTAAAGGCCACTGATCTCCTAAAGGTAATATTCTACCAGTGGGTCGCCACTGATGGCCGATGGTGGTAAACAATTTCCCTGTGGTCTTCCAAACTTGCTTAACTTGCTTAACCCCCCCCCCCCCCCCCCATGCCACCACTTTAGTGGCAGAGGTTTGATTTTTTTTTTTTTTTTTTTTCTTTCACAAACATTAGTAGACACAACACATTGTCATGTTTATCAGAAATTAAGCCATTTTGTTACAAAGTTTTGAAAGCAATGTACTTGAATTCGATTTATTATGTACGCTTATAGCTAATACTAGGAATCAAACGATTCTTAAAGGTTTTCTCATTAGATTATTCATATAGAATGGGATTACTATTCTTGTTTCAAGGCAAATTTGGCTGGCAGGGTCTATCTTTCTTTGTTTTGCTCTTAGGCTTAGACCGGCTAGCTGCTGAGGCCACCTTTTACTCTGTAGAGGGAATTTAGGTATGTAGTCGGAATTTATTGTCTGGTCTCAACTTGTCGGTGGTTGTTATGAGTCGAGGTTCTCATGTGCTTCAACATAAAGTAACTCACTTTTTCCTAAGTAAATTGGCTTGAGGCATGTTGTTTATGCGTAGGGCCAAGGTTTTTAGGCCGTCCTATACATATTATTACGGCTCCTGCGAGTGTTTGTTTGTGTTACGGCCAAGCAGACTGCTAGACGAGGTATCCAATGGTCTTTCTACCTTAGCATCCTTACTATTTCACGAAGGGTTTCTACATTTCCTTAAGGCGTTCGATATAGTGTAGATGCACTTCCCTATTTATCTTAGTCGAGGGGGAAATTGGTTCAATTCTATAGGTATCTACGGAGCCAGCACCTTAGGTTTACAATCAAGGTATAGTGACCACATTTGGAATTCTCTTTAAGTCTGATCCTCCCCCCCCCCCCCAGTAAGGTGTTCAATTTAGATAACAAGAGTTGTTCTGGTCAGTGGTTTTGTTACGATTATTTTAATTGAATCTTACAATCCTTTAATGCTGGTTATCTTTTGCATTTTCTGCCCATAACGATTCATTGAGGATCGTGATGGGTTTGAGCTTTGCAGTTAATTCCTTGTTCTGAGAAAATAAAAGTCTTGAGGTCAAAAGTGGGATTGCTTCACTATTCTTTTTTGTTTGGCGAGAGATTTTCTCCTTTATTCCGTATCGTTTGCCTCGACTTTGAATTTTCTTCATTTAGTTTTACCAATTAAACAGTGAATCAAATGACGGATCATCCGAATATGTCACTGGTTTTTTGTTTCCAATACTTTCTTGAGAGTTGATACTTTATTTGTAAGTTGAAGTGTTAACTTTAAAAGTTTGGAGAAATGTTTTTATACAATTGAGTCGTGATCATCATTTATGAATCTTGTTTCTCAGATTAAAATTTTTATATCAATAGGTCGGCAATACGTTTCTGAGCACTAGTGAAAGCATCATGCATGTCAGATATCTGACACGTTTAGTTACAGATATGTTACAGTATAAATACATCTTTAGACATACATTTAGCAACCTAAGTTCTCATTTGTGATGAGAAGGTTTTCCGGTTCAATTTAACACTCGTAAGTCTGTCTCAATACATGGTCCACTTCCAGCTTCCAAATTTCAAAACTGGATATCTTAACACAAGCTAGGATTGGTGTCTTTGGTCAAATTGTCTAGTGAGAGAAAGTGAAGAGTAAGTATGAGTTCTAGAGAGAGAAAAACACTTAGTATGTGTGTTTTTAATAAAAAATCAACAACACAAAACAAAAACACAAACAACAAAACAACAAATGAACATCAACCATTCCCTTGATGGAAAGGGGTATTTATACAAGAGTTTGGTGCCCCTAAATGGGCCATGGAGTGGGCTAACAAGTGGGTAAAGACCCGGCCAAACACCATAAGTCGTACGGTAACTAAACGAGTAAACTAAGACTACGAGCTAACTATGCTAGTTATAAACGGGGGTGGGCACGAGTATTTTACATGGATTTTCATGGATCTAACAAAATATTATATACATTATAAGCTCAGATTTATTAAAAACCCGTCACATTTACACGTTTCATTCATCAATCGAAACATTATATAAATAATGTTGTTATATATTAAACACAATTTATCACTATACTAGTTTTGAAGGAAACTTAAAAAATGTTATATATTTAACATAATTTATCATCCGCTAGCTTTTAAAGAAACTTCTAAATATAAAACCTTATCAATTAATCTATAACGTATCACGTTACTAGGGAATTTCAAGTGAGGGGTTTCATTTGGGTAGACGTTTTGACGGGTTACTGGATTTTCGATTTAAAGTGTCCTAGCTCCTCAAACGTTTACTACATGACCTCTGGATTATGATAGCCCGAACAATGATACGATATTTTCACAAGTTATCAAACCAAAAACCGTTAAACTTTATGAAATAAAGTTTGTAATATCAACAATCAAACTAAGACTTGACATATTACCCCAGGTTGCGTGACGAGGCTGTTTACTCTCATTTGAATTAAATTTTAAATCAATCAACTACCTTGATAAGGTTAGTTCATAGTCCCACCTTTACATGTTTTCTAAATCCCTTGGGGAGATACATGCTATAAACCATGAATACAAGTGTTTTCCAACTGTATGCTATCCTGATATATTATTGCCTAAGTTTGATTTCACTGCCAATATTTCTTAATCATGAACCATTAGTCACTTGCGAGTGAACGTGAATATTATAGATAGATCTATTGGGGGTAACGACTCTCGTTGGTGTACCCGTGCATGGGGTAACCAAACGCACTATATTTGAGAACAAAGGATAACTTTGGCAAGTTACCTTTCCTTAAGGATAGTTGTTCTTTCAAGTCGTTAAATTGACTTCGGATGTTAATGTTTGGTTGCATGATCTTAGGGCAATAATATTGTTTTCCATGATAATTGTATTCATTGCAATTATTACCACTTATGATGACTTGTATTCAACTATTACATTGCAAACACTGTGAATTTCACTCAACCGTTGTGTTGACCATTTTAGCATGTTTATCTCAAGTAATTGAGCAATCTATGGCACGGAGTGGCATTGGACATGAGGACATCCAAACCTGTTATCATTCAACTTTATGTTTTGAAATGTATTTTGGGATATCTCTTGTAAAAACTCTGATGAATAATGAATAATAACGTATCTTTCAAAAATGTCTCTTTTGAGTCGTTTTCTATTATTGTGACTATGATTCATGAAGTAATACCCCAGATTAGCTTCCGCTGCTATATGTCAAATAAGGGGGTGTTACAGATTGGTATCAAGAGCCACGGTTATAGAGAACAAGGTTAAAACCTAAACTATAACTACTTTTCCATCCAAGAAAGTCCTCCGTGCTACTGCATTTCCCGAATAGTATGTAAAAGATACATAACTATTATATTAAATATAAATAACTTATGTTATTTCCACTGGGTTATTTCAGAAATATGTCTTCAAACACTTCCGACTATATCTACCCTATTATCGTCCCATCTGATTTCGATGTTGAGGATGCCTTTTCCTTTACAAACACTCCTGACTATACTCCGGCTTCACCTGACTATTCCTCAGCCTCACCGGGAAGCACATCTCCTAATCCTTCAGATGATTTATCTAAGTATCTTTTGGCCTCACTAGCCATCTCACCTTTCCATGATGATCCATATAAGAAGGTTATGCAAGCATATAATGCTACTAGTAATGAATCACATATTCCACTACCACAAGCTCCTATTGCTCCACCAATTGTTTTTTCCTCCATCTCCAGTGTTACCACTATCACAAATGTTTCCTAAGATTTCTTTCTTCCTGAAGAGATTTTACCACCTTAGAAATGAGCTCGTTTCCTATCACCCTCCTCTACTGATTTCTCTACCCCACCTCAGGTATTTGAGATTGGAGAAAGTTCTCATAAGACGCATCTGGAACGTCATAAGGAACAGATCGAGACTATATTGAATCACCTAGATGAGCTCCCTCTTGAGCGCATTGAGCACATGGAAGATAAGATAAAAGGTCTTGGTAATGGTCGAGTAATCATACAACGAGATTTTGACCAACTAGAAACCGAACTTCTAGAAGCCCGTACTCAAATTTCTGGATTTTAGAGAGAGCAAATAAGGCATGACGACGAGATTGTTCTTGCTCGCGTCAGGATTTCTACTCTGGAGATGATTATCGAGGATATCCAGGTCCACCACCGAGCAGATATGAAGAGTCTTCTCCATAAGTTCTGTAAGCTCAAGAACCACAAGGGAGGACCACCAGATTACTAGACTAGATCCTTATCATTTACAGATTTTTTTAGAATCCAACCACTGGATGTGTGGAATAAATAATGACACTTGTCAAATTTTGACTATGTAAAATATGTAGACAAGTTGTTTATGACTTAATACAGTGGTGATTCCATTATACCTTTCTATTTTATGAGATACTTGTTAGAGTGTTTATTCCAAAAAAAATCGTTATATCCTGCAATGTAATATCAAAGAATGTGTATTTCTTTGTTAGAACTTGTACCAAATAAGAATCCATACAATGATATATTCTTATTTTGTGTTGTCTTGTAAATGTTGATAGAATGGCTCCCAAAAGGACATCAACATCTGCAGCACTACCCATGACTCAGACCGCCATCAAGAAACTAGTTGGTGATAGTGTTGCCGCAACTCTAGAAGCACAAGCTGCTACCATGGCATATGATGACAATACCAATAGGAACACTCGACAAAGTAGAACTCCTGTAGCAAGAAAATGTAGCTACAAAGAGTTTATGAGCTTCCAACATTTCAATTTCAAAGGTACGGAAGGCGCTGTTGGCCTCATC